>MU669316.1:223933-247978 GCA_026770625.1 Nicotiana glauca
TAACTTAATGGAAATGACACAACCATGATAATAGCTATTTGCGTTAATCAGTCAATTCGAGAACAACCCAAAATCAAATGGCCATCTGTTGTCCTAATACAGTCACTTTGATATGGATATTGAGATATAACTTCATATAAAATTAATGAAAAGGACATCCAGCTACTCCAATTAAGGATCAAAATTGATTTCCTCCTTAGTGGAGATTACAAGCTAAAGATTATACCAAGGACAATTGACAGAATAGTTTCTTGCAACCAAGCCTTTCAACTTATTTACAACTACAATGCAATGTAGTGAACAAAAGTAACACCAAATGAAGGTGAATTAAATGAATTACCTTCCAGCAGAAAATATAAGAAACAAACAAACAACCAATTCAGACTTTGATGCAACAAGTCTGATAGTTTCAAACCAATATACAACTATAGAAACTAATTTGCAAAAAGCCTAACTAAAAAAAACTACAGCTGAAACGTAAAAGGGATGGACATATGCTTTAATCTTCCTTTTTTAAATTTTCATTGCTTCAAATCTACATTCTCAAACAATAGAGCCTTGAGTGTGTACCTGAAATTGAAGGAACAAATAAACAGAACAGGTTAAAAAGTAGTAAACAGCAGAGATGGACAACAACGATAGTTCAGTCCAGATTTAACAATTGAAACCCTGAAATCGATTCCAAATCCGATGTAACAGTAACGATTCAACACAGCTTGACTCCAAAACTTTAAACAGACTAATATCAAACCATCTCAACTCCTATTAATCAAGCACTATGGTTTTTTTAGAAGTTGAAAGAATAAAAAAATTATTAAAGCTCAATGGAACAATTGCTCTCCCTCTCTCAATTCCCTATATCAAATGTATCTCCCAATGTTTGTATCCTTATATATCAGTGAGTTCACCCTCTTTCCAGCTTGTGTATCCCTTTACACTTGTATTAATTCAGCCTTTTAATTATACCCCCATGTTCTTTGATTTCCAGCTCCTAAAAGGGCACTAAATATGGTGTCATTCCACTAGCAACCCTTTTCCAATTTTTAATTGACCCCGCTGACTTAGTGCCTTTTAATTTAATTCAACTATTGCACCCCTATCAATTAGCAGCCTCCTACTTAATTAGGTAACCTTGTTGCATTACTGAACCATTCCTAAATTACCCTCTAAAGTTTCTGTTATTATTTCTAAAGTTCTGAAATCAAATGGGTCAAATTGACCAAAGATTCAGCCTACCACATGGGTCAGAAATAACCCAAAGCCCAATCAACAACTAATTCAAATAGTCTATAATCAACATGGAAGGCAGAAGAAACCAAACACTTAAATAATATCATAATTAGACTGATTGATAACAACTACTATACGATTGACTAATAATCAACAAAAAATAAAAAAAATGACCTAGTTATATAGACTAAGTCGACGGAACAACAGAATCATAGAACCAAAACATTTAAAGAGAAAAATAAATAACAAAATAGAAAGGGGTGGGAGATGAAGAAGAACGACTAATGACAAGGAAAGAAAAAAATATAAAACAAGAGAGGAAACGAAATACCTAATCAGCTGGCTAAACTTTGATATTCTTCTTCAAACTCTCGATTTTGACCACGGGGGGTCTTAATCATGTGTTTTCAGATGAAAACACATGGTCAAGGTCCATTGTGGTCTCAATCGTCAATAAATCCATCGATTCTGGAATTTTGACATTTTTAGGTCTCGCTCTTAGATTCGATATTCGAAAGGTTCCGGTAAGATTTGAAGGAAACCGGTGTAGGATTTGGAAAAGGGGGTTCGGGGTGATTCTATGGTGTAAAGGTGGGGGTGATTGGGTAACCTAGGTTTCAGGGTGAACTTTTGAACTAATATTCGAAGGGTTTGGCTGCGATTTGAGGGAAACGGTTTGGGGTTTCGAAATTCGGAGGTGGAGAGGAATTAGGGGTGAAAATTTGGTAGTGTTTGGTCGCCAGCCGCCGCCATAGGCGATTTCCGGCGGACGGCAAGCGGTGGTTTAGGGTGGTGTTGCATTTGGTGTCTGAAGAGAGACGAAGAGGTAGGGGTTTGGTTTGGGGTGGGGGTAAGGGTATTGTCACAACCCCAAACCCCGGTCATGATGGCGCCTAACACCTTGTTAGGCAAGCCAGACCTTTAGAACATTCTCATCCCAAGTTTACAAAGATTCTTATCAGTTATTAAATTAAAAACACTGAATAAGCAAAATCTCAGTCTGATAGTAATAACAACAGTGCGAAAACCGCAATAATATCCAAAACAGTCCATATCAGATCTGGCGTCACGAGTCAGAGCCTCTAGATATAAAAGAGCAACATCCTATACATATGAAAGTCTAGATGCGGAAGTAAAGAAAGATAAGAGGAGAAATCGGGTCCGGTGGATGCCAGACAGCTACCTCGATGTCTCCGACAGATGAACTAGGCAGCAACAACAAACTCAGCTATGCCTCCAGGATCCCTGTATCTGCACACAAGGTGCAGGGAGTAAAGTGAGTACTCCAACTCAGTGAGTAATAAAAATAAATAACGACTGAAAGCATAAAATCCAATAAAGGCACAAATGATGCTATTTCAAGCAGTAAAATCAATTATACAATAAATACGTGGAGTAACAGATAATTCTTTTTGAAAACAATGAAGACAACTAATTTCAACAAGTAAAGAATAACCAGAAACTCGCCCCTCGGGCTTAATATCAAATCCTCAGCACAGTATCAGCCCCACGGGCTCACTCCCAACTCACAAAAACACAACATCGGCCTCTCGGGCCCACTCCCAACTCACCCGGGTACCCTGCGATCACTGGGGGTGTGTACAGACTCCGAAGGGGCTCCTACAGCCCAAGCGCAATATCATAAGACCTTAAAGCCTTCACACATCACACTCGAGGCCTGAAAGCCTCCTCACATAACACTCGAGGCCTGGAAGCCTCCTCACATCACTCAACATATCCTCACATATGGCCTTCGGCCTCAATCAGTCCAGAAAATAATCATAAGCCTCTTGGGCATCAGTAAAACAATGGTGCTCAGCTCAAACAACATTATAAATATCATTTAAATCTCAAGTTGAGTATAAATGTAGCTGAGTTCATGAAATAGTATAATTCATTTGGACTGAGTTCAAATAATATTTCAATTAGGGAGGAAACTATTGATGTAAAAATTTCTGTGCAGACGCAGGTAATTGTTCACCCGATAGCGGGATTTGAGCTGATTGGAGATTTTGCCATCGTAGCTGAGCAACGTGACCGTCAGCGTTCGCGGCACCGTATCTCTTCCTTTGATTCTAAATTCCATTATATATATTACTGGTCTTATAATAGTGCTTAGATTCTTTAGATGCTCGTGACTTGTGACACCCCGGTCGGGTTGTGCTGGGTGGTAAATATCGGCTATTAATGTCATTAAGTCGTATTATTCATTCATTTATGTTTATTAATTGTTAAAAAGGGGCATTGTTGTTCTTTTCGCTGGCCTTGCCTTCACGAGAGGCGCCATCACCACCGGATTTGGGAATTGGGTCGTGACAGGTATTGGGTATATTAAACTAGTAAATAAATTAGGGACATTGGATAATTGGAATCCAACGGCTCAGATTAATTCATTCAAAATAAAAAGTGGTCGTTTGGTTTAGTGGGGGGGCTGGGTCAATTTTTAGGATTGGTCGGGTCGGGTTATGGGTGAGATTTTGGACCGTTCGATCAAATGAGATCGACGGCCCTGATCAAAACGTGTCGAAACGACATCGTTTAGTGGGTGTGGAGGCGGACTGGGCTGGGGGATGGGTTTGGGCCTGTTTTAACGGGTTTTAGGGGTTTGGGGTGGATTTTGTTTTGGGCTAAACCAAATTGATCCAACATCCGTTTTTCCTCTAATTATTTTCCTTTTCTTTTTATTTTCAAAAATTCTAATTAAAATAAAATACAAACCTAAATTAATCATCGTCCAAACTATCTAAAAAATACTAATTAACTCTAAGTAGTAATTATCACAAAATAATTAAATGCCAAACAAACAATTTGGACATTAAACACTAAAATGCAAAAATATATTATTTTTGTGATTTTTCATTTTTGTAAGACACCTAATTATTAATTAATTCAAAAATGTCTAATTAAACCCTAAATGCAATCGCAAAATATTTTTTTTGTATTTTTCGATGTGTTAATAAAATTAAATATGCAAACAAAAATATGCAAACAATTGATGGAAAAATGTCACAAATTTTTACAAGATTGCAAACAATGAAAAACAATTATTTTGTTTTGATTTTGTGGGAGTAATTCACACAGGGCAAAAATCACGTGCTCACAATCCTCAATATATTTCAGGGATCTCTTGGTATCCCGGGGATCTCTTGGAATCCCGAGGATCTCTTGGTATCCCGTACTTCAGCTCAAATCATAATTACGTACAGGGGATGGACCGAGATGCCTTCCCGTAGACCCAACGTAAAACACACAGCAATACCACAAACAATACTCAATTAAACTTAACTTCACACCAAGGTAAAATACGAAATTCTAGCCTAGCATGCTTCACATAATACAAATAAGGCAGTTAGAGAAAATAGAGCAATTAAGTCTATTTGACATGCTTCTCTAAGCTAATAGTAGGCTAAAATTCCAAGTAATGTAAGCAGGAAAGGAAAAATACAATTAAAGCTATTTTTAACGAAAACAAGATTTTCAAGAATTAGCACATGTACGCACTAGTCACCTCACATACTAAGCATTTCATTTATCTCGATATCAATCCTAAGGGGAATGTCCCCCACACAAGGTTCGACAAGCCACTTACCTCGAACCGGCTCAATAATCAACCCAAGAAAACTTTCTTGCCATGAGTACTTGACTGTAAATGGCCCAAATCTATTTAATTCAATTGCATAACATAAATAACACTTCTATTAAGTGATTCTACAAACAAATTCTAAGCTAATACGTGAAATTGAGTAAAATGACCAAAACGTCCCTCGGGTCAACGTTTTAGAATCGGGTAAAATTTACATTCCCAGAATCCTCACACTCTCACGAGTTCAGCCATACCAAAAGTACCAGAATCGGACCTCAAACAGTCCCTCAAATCATCACTCAAAGGTTTCCAATTAATCAAGCCCTAACCCCCAAATTACCACTGATTTTCCTTAAATTTTCATGCTTATAATGATAAAAATCAATCCAATAACAAGTTTAGGGATCAAAGACCTTACCCCAATGAACTCCTCTGAAAATATCCCTCGAAAATGCTCCTTGAGGCTTCTTCCTGTTTGAAAAGAGGTGAAAATAGCTAAATTTTGCGAAGGCAAGAATTTATATGTTTCTGCCAAGTTATTCTGCTTCTACAGCCCTAGGTCCACACATGCAGTCCCACTTTTGCAAGAAAAAGGGTCGCACCTATGACATTTCACTTAAACTCAACCTTCCGCACCTCTTCCCCCACTTACGCAAATATGGTACTGCTTATGTGGTAACTCACCCGCTTTTGCAGCTCCTGCTCAACCTCCCCATTTTCACTTATGCTATGATAAATGCCACTTCTACTGCTACGCACCGGCGGGACCCAATTGCAAGTGAGGTTATGACAAAAACCCAGCAGCTGAAGCTGCTCAAACAAATTCCAAATCCTTCCGACAACCTTCCGAAATCATCTCAAGGTCTCCGGGACCTCAAGAAAAAACACAAAAACATCTAATACCACTGTCCAAACTTATACCAATCCTTAAAATACCTAAAGCATCATCCAAATGATGAATCAACCACGGATTCAAGCCTAAGAACTCCAAAACTCTAAAAATACGCTTTCGATCAAAAAGTTTATCAAACCTCATCTGAATGACCTGAAATTTTGCACACATGTCACATTCAATGCTACAGAGCTACTCCAACTTCTAGAATTTCATTCTGACCCACGGATCAAAATCTCACTATTGGACGGGAAACTTCAAAAATTCAACTTTCGGCATCTCAAGCCTAAAAAAGCTACGGACCTCCAAAACATAATCCGATCACACCCCTAAGCCCAAAATCACTCAACGGAGCTAACGAAACCATCAGAATTCCATTTCGAGGCATTCACACTGTTCCTACTACGGTCATATTTCCAACACTTAAGCTCTTATTTAAGGACTAAGTGTCCCAAAACTCTCTGATATCAAAACCGAACATCCCAGAAATTCAAAATAGCATAAATAAACAGGGGGAAAACAGTTAATACTGGATCGGGGCATAAGTTCTTAAGACGACCGGCCGGGTCCTCATATGTTTGGTCTAGTATCATGACATTTTGAGGCCGTGTGTGTGAGACTAGAGAGTGGTAACTGAGTGAGGCCGAGAGCCTGATATTGAGTGGAAGTCTGGGATCGGGCTGGACACTGCACCAAGATATTGAGAAACCTTTGTTGGCTATGTTATAGTGCTTGGGCTAATGAGAGAAGCCCCTACAGATTCTTTACACCCCAAGTGAGCACAGTTGATGATATTGAGGGATGGATCTTCCCTAGACATGGATCTTGTCTGAAGTATTTATATTTGGAGATGGATCTTCTCCATAGGCTGCAATGGCCATCCTCGGTATTGTTTGACTATTTTCAGTGATGTGTATATATTCAGGGATGGATCTTCCCTGGGTCATATAAGCCATATACAATACTGAGTGGACGAGCATTTGAGGTTTTGTGCACATGAGGCACCTAGTGCATTGCATACAGCATGTGCATTGACTTGTAGGTGTAACAGAGTTACCCTCCTTTACTTTGTTCATACTTGCTTTGTTTTACTATTCGAGCTGTTTACTTAACTAAAGCATGCTTACTTTTCTGTACATTATTTATGTTATCCTTAAGGAGGTTGATTTCGTCACTACCTATTAGTCCAAAGGTTGGACTTGTTACTTAGTGAGTTGGTGTACTCACGTTACCCCCTGCACATCGTGTGCAGATTCAGGCACTTTGGATCCAGTGGTGGATGTTTGATCGAGGCTTCTAACTTAGATTGAGGTACCTTCACGGTGTTCACAGGCCTTGGCTCTCTATATTACTTTACAATTGTATTTCAGTTGTTCCCTTAGACATTATATGAGACTACGTATTGTCCTTAGGCATTCATGCACTCAGTGACACCCTAGATTTGGGCTGGATTGTTTTTATTCTTGGAGTTTCTTATGTTTTAAATAGTTCTTTAATTGTTAAACTCTTCCGTAAATATTTTCAAACTTATTATTATCGGATTGGTAATTGAGTTGAAGCTGGCCTAGTTTCACGATAGGCACCATCTCGACGGGTCAGGTTTTGGGTCGTGAGACCAATAGTTCTCCTTCAAAATCTCTCAAAAATCTTCTTCTACCGAGCTCTAAATAAATTTTTGAAATTATGAACTAAAACCCTCAAAATTTCATATTTCATCCATGTGATTACCGCTCTTGTGGTAAAGGGGCCGCATCTGCGGTCCCGTTTCTACGACCAAGAACCGCTCCTGCGAAAACTCATCAAACCCCCAGGCACTACACCTGCGCTCCTCTCCTCGCAGATGCGCTCCCGGTTCTGCGGTCCTTGAGCTGCATATGAGACCAATTAACCTCATGCCCCAGACCACATCTGCGGTCACCAAAATGCTTCTATAATGTCGCACCTGCGGTCCAAAATTTGCATGTGAAAAAATAATAGGTTCAGCAAATTCAAAAATTCCCTAAGTCCAAATTCCAATCCATTAAACATCTGAAACTCACCTGAGGCCCCCAGGTTCTCAACTAAACATGCCAATCAATCCTAAAACATCATATGGACTCAGCTGAATCCTCAAAGCACATCTAAAAACGCTAAAACCACGAATCACCCTCCAATCTAAGCCTAATGAACTTGAAATCTCAAGAATTCTACAACCGATGCCGAAACAAACCAAACCATGTCTGATCGACCCCAAATTTTTCACACAAGTCATATACAACACTACAGACATACTCCAACTTCTGGAATCAGATTCCGACCCTGATATCAAAATCTCACTATCGATCCGAAAACTCCAAAATTCAACTTTCGGCATTTCCAGCCTAAATAAGCTACGGACCTCCAAAACACAATCCCACATGCTCCTTTGCCCGAAATCACCCAATGGATCTAACAGAATTTCATTCCGAGGCCGTCTTCACACCATTCCAACTATAGTCCAAATTCTAACGCTTAAGCTCTCATTTAGGGACTAAATTTCTAAAACACTCCGAAACTCAAAAGGAATCTTTCCAGCAAACCGCAATAGCAGAACAAATATGGGGAAAGATTTAATAGGGGATTGCGGCGTTAATTCTCAAAATGACCGGCCGGATCGTTACAACATCACTATATTATTACAACATAAAAAGGCAGAAAAAAGAGAAACAACATTAAAAAAGAAGTTGCAACTTAATATAATTATTTTTTCTTATCATGACAAAGCTGACAAGGAAATAATAAAATAATAAATGTTGAGAAAAATAAAGATAACCAAAAGCTTAGGCATTTTTAGGTCAAATATGGCTCACTTGTGTCTAGTGAAATGATTTGCTTACAACGGTTTCTACTTACTATCAAATGAAAGGAATCTTGCTATAACTTCTTAATACGAGTATCTACAGAATGTTCTTTAAATTCTAACTTACATGACATACATAAACATGCCATTTTATTTTAAAATATTGTTGGTAGAGAATCTCCCAACCTCCAATATAACCAAAACAGATACAGGTGACTCATCCAAATGAAATGAAACTCTTTGGTAATCCTCTATGACTAAAAGATTATCTTTGGGTATTATTTTTCACAAACATGTCCAAACTATTTCAGAAACTTCTTTTACATTATATGTAAAAGCATCAGAATCTTAAAGGTATATAAAGTTTAACTGAGGGCTTCAATAAGTAAAAGACAAGACAAACAACTTACCGTAAAGGGTGAATCTTTAGAATGAAATTCCATCATATATTTTGGTTCTTTAGAGTTTATATATAACATTTCCCTTGATATAAAGCGACAAGAATCAAGAAGGAGATAAGAAACCCGATAGTAACAATAAGTTATCCTTGAGGGAATACTTCAAAAATGGATATTACTAAACAATAATACAAAAGGAAAGACCTATCAAAACAATTCAAGAACCTCACTTTGATAATTCAGATACAATTAAAAAGATGTTAAAGTGTTAAGGAGAAACTAATTCGATAAACCTTTCTCATCCCTGCAAATTTTTGGAACAATAAAAAAACGCACACAAACAAAAACTTCAAAAATAAATATAATTCAAAAGCTCCTAGAGAAAAATAAAATCATAATTGAACCCTAAAAGATAATTGCAAGATAAAATTCTCATACATATAGAAGCAAATAAATAGATATTCCAAATAAGAGAAATAGAAGTGGGTACGTGCATTTTAAGCTGACACGACAAGAATGACAAAAGGGCATCATTATGGAGAAACCTCATTCAAGAACTATAGAAATCATATCAACTGAAACTACAACCAAAGAGGCCTGAATCCTGTCATTAGTTGCCACCCAATTAAGAAGATGAAGAGATTCGAGCAAATAATTAGAGGAGAATTTCTTTGTGAAAAGAGATGAAAGAGCCGATGTTTCTAGAGCTACTGTCAAACCTGGAGTGAGCAAGTAGTGGACACAGAAAAAATTTATATTTATCCATCTTACCAATTTAATCTTGCATATTACTGTAATTACAATTCTACCATTGGTCGACCATATTTGGCTTTTCAATATAATAGAAATATTTTCGTTTATAGGGCTCATAATTAAGTTAAGTGGTACGGCGTTGCAAAATTTGGTACGAAGAAGATGATTTACTCGGCAATGGAGATTATTAGAGCTAAACTTTACGTTCTACGGTTGAGGTTCCTTCATGACTATTATTATTCAAATATTGATTTTGATTTCTTGATTTATCATATTAGTTTATTTATTCAATCCTATGCTTAATTATTTGATTGCTTGATCACCAATTAAATACTATCAATGAATATATAGTTAAAGTCAAAAGTGGGAATTCTAGATTGTTTATAGAATTGATTAGAGCAAGTTCTTGAACCTAGGCATCGGGGAACAGATTCGCAGTTAGGATAGACATATACCTTATTTCCTTGCTTGTTTATTCACAGGAACTATAAATGCTTTCTTGATAGTTCTAATTCCATATAAATATAGGCATTAGGTTAGCTTGAAAAGGCGAATAAGAACTTAACATATTCTTATGCGCAATACTAACCATATCAACCAATAAACTAGATGAATTAGTTAGTCAGTTCAATTGAAGAATACGATCGGATTGTTAGATAGCCCATATGAAGGACTCATGGTCATTTGACCAGTAGGGTTATTTCTTATATGAAGGCTCGGCGTATGGTTAGGAAGAGGTGTTTGGCTTATTTGGCTTATGTTTGTGATTCTAGTATGGAGGTTCCTTCCATAGATTCTGTACCAATTGTTCGGTAGTTGCTAGAGGTTTTTCTTGAAGAACTGTCGGGGATGCCACCCAATAGGGATACTGACTTTTGCATTGATTTGGCTCCGGGCACTCAGCCCATATTCCGCCTTACCGCATGGCTCCACAAGAGTTGAAAGAATTGAAGGGTCAGTTGCAGGATTTGCTTGATAAGGGATTTATTAGACCTAATGTCTCGCCCTGAGGTGCATCGATGTTGTTTGTAAAGAAGAAAGATGGGTCGATGAGGATGTTCATAGACTATCGGTAGTTGAACAAAGTCACTATCAACAACAAATATCCATTGCCGAGGATTGATAACTTATTTGATTAGCTTCAGGGTGTAAAGATGTTTTCGAAGATAGATTTGACGTTTGGCTACCATCAATTGAGGATTACGACATCTGATCTCCCTAAGATAGCTTTTTGGACTCGGTACGAGCATTATGAGTTTCTAGTGATGTCATTTGGGTTGCCAAATGCCCCAGCGGTATTTATGGATTTGATGAACCAGGTGTTCAATCCCTATCTAGATTCCTTCTTGATTATTTTTATTGATGATATCTTGATTACTCCCACAGTTAGGAAGAGCAGGAGCAGCATCTTTGGATCGTTCTTCAAACTATAGAGAACATCCAGTTGTATGCTAAGTATTCAAAATGTGAGTTTTGGTTGAGTTTAGTTGCTTTCTTGGGTCACGTTGTACCAGCAGAGGGTATTCAGGTGGATCCTAAGAAGATTGAGGCACTCAAAGACTGGCCTAGACCCACATCAGCTATAGAGATCTGGAGTTTCTTTGGTTTGCCAGGTTATTACCATCAATTTGTCGAGGTTTTCATCTATAGCAGCCCTGATGACCAGGTTGACCCGGAAGGGTGCCCCATTCAGGAGGTCGAGCGAGTGTAAGGCAAGATTTTAGAAGCTCAGGTCAGCTTTGACAATGGTGCCGATGTTGGTGTTTCCCACAAGTTCAGGGCCCTATACAGTATATTGTGATGCATCTTGTATTGGACTTTGTGTGATATACAGGCATAGTGACAAGATTATTTCATATGCTTCATAGTAGTTGAAGATTCACGAGAAGAATTATACAGTTCATGACATAGAGCTAGAAACCATTGTTCACGCACTGAAGATTTGGAGGCACTATCTATATGGCGTGTCGTGTGAACTGTTCACGGATCATAAGAGTTTGCAGTATTTGTTCAAGCAGAAGGAGCTCAATTTGAGGTAGAGAAGGTGGTTGGAGCTATTGAAAGACTACAATATCACCATCTTTGATTATCCCAGGAAGGCCGATATGGTGGCCGATGCTTTGAATAGGAAATCAGCTAGTATGGGCAGCCTTGCGTATATTCCAGTCGGTGAGAGATCGCTTGTATTAGATGTTCAGAATCTGGCCAATCAGTTCGTGAGGTTGGATGTTTCTGAGCCCAACCGTGTTTTTGCTTGCATAGTCGCCCGGTCTTCCTTATTTGAGCGTATCAAGGAGCAGCAGTATGATGACCCTCATTTTCTTGTCCTTAGGGATACAGTGCGGCACGATGATGCCAAGCAGGTTACAGTTGGAGATGATGGAGTTTTGAGGATGCAGGGCCATGTTTGTGTGCCTAATATGGATGGGTTTCGTGAGTTGATCCTAGCCGAGGCCCACAGTTCCTGCTACTCTATTCATTCGGGTGCTGGCAAGATGTATCAAGACTTGTGGCAGCACTATTGGTGGAGGAGCATGAACAAGGATATTGTTGCATATGTAGCTCACTGTTTAAATTGTTAGCAAGTAAAGTACGACCATTAGAGACCTGGTGGTTTGCTTTAGAAGATAGAGATTCCTGAGTGGAAGTAGGAGCGTATCTCTATGGATTTCATTATTGGGCTCCCACAGACTCAGAGGAAGTTCGACGCAGTCTGGGTTATTGTGGATAGACTGACCAAGTTAGCGCATTTGATTGATGTGGCAATTTCCTATTCTTCGGAGCGGTTGGCAAAGATTTATATCTATGAGATTGTTCATCTTCATGGTATGCCCGTGTCTATCATTTCGGATAGAGGTATGCAGTTTACCTCGCATTTCTAAAGGGCAGTACAGTGTGAGTTGGGTACGCGGGTCGAGTTGAGCACAGCATTTCATCCTCAGCGGACAGTCCAAGCGTACTATTTAGATCTTGGATTATATGCTTCGCGCCTATGACAACAGTTATCAGTCGAGCATTCAGATGCTCCTTATGAGGCATTGTATGGTAGATGGTGTCGATTGCCGGTTGGATGTTTTGAGTCGGGGAAGGCTCAGTTATTGGGAATAGAATTAGTACAGGATGCCTTGAATAAGGTTAAGATCATTCAGGATACACTTCGTATAGCTCAGTCTAGGCAAAAGAGTTATGCCGACCGTAAGGTTTGTGATATAGCATTCATGGTCGGAAAGAGAGTGTTGATCCGGGTGTTGCCCATGAAGGGCGTAATGAGATTCGGGAAAATGGGCAAGTTAAGACCTGGGTTCATCGAGACTTTTGAGATCCTTGATCGAGTGGGAGAGGAGGCCTACATACTCGCGTTGCCACCGGGTTTATCAATAGTACATCTAGTATTTTATGTTTCCATGCTTCGAAAGTATCACGACAATCCATCCCATGTGTTAGATTTCAGCACTGTCCAGTTGGATAATGATTTGACCTACGATGAGGAGTCGATAGCTATTCTAGACCGGAAAGTTCATTAGTTAAGATCGAAGAGTTATCATTCGGTTCATGTGCAGTGGAGAGGTCAGCCTATTGAGGCAGCTACCTAGGAGTCTGAGCCCGATGTGCGGAGTAGATATACCCATATTTTAACCGGCTCAGGTACTTTTCTATATCCGTTCAAGGATGAACGGTCGTTTTAGAGGTGGAGAATTTAATGACCCAAAAGGTCATCTTCTATTTTAGAACTCGATTATGTGTTACAAGGCCTTAAAACCTTATTTTATCTCACCTCGATTTGCATTCACGGTCCGGGCGTACTTCCGGAAAGCTCTTATGTGGAAAATTGATGAAATAATAATTTTTACCTAAAAAGTTGATTTTTGTTGACTTCAGTCAACGTTTGGGGTAAACAGACTTAGACCCGTGCTCTGACGGTCCCGGTGGGTCCATAGTAAACAATGTGACCTCAGCGTATGCCCGGAATCGAATTTTGAGGTCCCTCGAGAAATGAATTTTTCATGAAAATTGTAAAATTGAAATTATAATGGTTTTAGAAATTGGTTAATATTTGATCTGATTAGTATCCTCTCTGTATTTGGTTCTAGAGCCCGGTACATGCTTGTTATGATATTTATGCCTTATCTGTGAAATTTTGTGAGAAACACGACTGATTTAACGTGATACGGACCTTTGGTTGAGAAAATAGTAGTTTTAAAACTTTCTTGACAATATCATGCAATTTGGTGCTAAATTCATGGTTCTAGGTGTTGTTTTGGTGATTTGATCGCGCGAGCAAGTTCGTATGATGTGGTTAGACTTGTGATATTATTTGGTTAGGACCCCCGAGGGCTCTGATGAGTTTTGGATAGGCTACGGAGTTATTTGGACTTAAGAAAAGTGATGGTGCGCTTCAGGTCAGCAGACTTCACAAATTGCGAGGTCTGGCTTGCAAATGCGAGCCTCGCATTTGCGAATAATGTTTGCATTTGCGAAGCAGGGGAGGGGTTTGGGTAGTTCGCATTGTCAAAGATTAGGCCGCATTTGCGGAAGTCCAGGTTCGCATTTGTGACTGGGACTTCGTATTTGAAATGACAGCAGAAATGTGAGGAGATCACATTTGCGAGCATCGCAAATGCGAAGCTCAGGTCGCAAATGCGACATCTGCAGGTGATAAGTTTGGACTTAGACGGGATTTTTCATTAATTCTCCCATTTGTCAAAACCTAAACCTCAAGCGGCGATTTTCCAAAGGCTATTTCTTTCCCAAATCATAGGTATATTTGAGTCTTAACTAATTTCTTTCAATCTTTTATATCTTTTCACAAGAATTCATCCTAGAATCTAGGGTTTTTCATAGTGGAATTGGGAATTTGTCACGACCGCAGTTCACCCTCCATGAACATGTCGTGATGGTACCTAGTTCCTAAAACTAGGTAAGCCTAGCAAATGCAAAAAATTTATATAACTTGCGGAAACATTTAATTAAATTAAGGAAAACTAGAAGAAAATGGTATATAAGTGCCACTTGGCATATACAACTCAAGAATAAAATGCGGAAGTCTACAATCTCATCCCAGAACCCGAAAACTCACGGGAACCACATGCTAATAAAAATGTAATATACTGATCTAACTCCAGAATGTCTAAACAACTGAAAGAAAAGGTAGATAAACTACTAAAGTTGGAACAGAATGGAGACTCCTGGTCTGCGGATGCGGCAGATATACGTCGAAGTCCCTGCTAGATCTCTCCGCCTCGAGGATAGTATGCCTGAGTGGAGGTACCTGGATCTGCACATGAAAAAACATGTGCAGAAGGGGCATGATCACACCATAGCAGTACTCAGTAAGTGCCAAGCCTAACCTCGGTTGGGTAGTGACGAGGAAGGTCAGGGCCCTACTGAGGTCAAACAACATAATATGAATTTAACAATATAAAAACTGACAGTAATAATGAGTACATCAGTGAGAATAGATAGGTTAAACAAGGCAATAACAACTACATAAAGAACAGAATGAACACGGAATATGTACAACTCAATACCAATGATAACAATGAGGATCTCCCAGGATACCGTCCTGTAGTCCTTTTATCAAGTGTCTAGTGGATCTCCCAGGATACTATCCCATAGTCCATCATATGTATAAATCTGAAGGATCTCCCGGGATACCATCCCGTAATCCAACTATCAATGTGATGGGGGATCTATCGGGAATCTAACCCGCAGTCCTAAAGTAAATGTGCAGGGGAATCTATCAGGAATCTAACCCGCAGTCCCAAAGTAAAAGTGCAGGGGGATCTATCGAGAATCTAACCCGCAATCCCAAAGTAAAAGTGCAGGGGGATCTACCGAGAATCGAACCCGTAGTCCCAAAGTAAACAAAAAAGGGGGGAACTACTGGAATCCCACATCCGTAGTCCCAATATGAACGTGCAACCACAACCAGAAGATACTAAGAAATGAAGCACAAAAGACGAGCAACATGTAGTACTAACTTAGCATGTTTCACGTCATGCAGTCAAGGCAACTTAAGCAATTAGGCAAGTTAAATCAACTAAACATGCTTTCCTAATCTAGCACAGGTTATAATTGCGAGTAGAATAAAGCAAATTTGAAAGAAATTCAATATCAATATCTTAAGTGAAAATCGGATTTTCAACAATTGTCTCAAGTATGCGCTCGTCACCTCGCTTACAAGGCACTCAAAATACCAAATAACAAATCCTAAGGGAAAAAGTCCCCCCCCCACAAGGTTAGACAAGCCACTTACCTCGAACCGGCTCCAAAGTCAACTCGAAATCACACTTTTGCCACGAGTATTCGACTCCAAATGGCCCAAATCTATTCAATTCAATTACGTATCATAAATAATATATCAAGCAACTGATTCTACTATTAAATTCAAAGACAAGATGCGAAATTAGGTAAAATGACCAAAATGCCCCTCAGGCCAACATCTTGGAATTGGATAATTTTTATATTTTCAGAACCCTCGTACTCTCACGAGTCTAACCATATAAAAATCTCCAAAATCGAAGGTCAAACACCCACTCAAAACTTGCAACGACCAGACCGATCGTTTTGAGCTCTAGCGCATCGTTCAGCGGACTGAGGCCATGATCAGCTTCATTTCAGGTATATTGACTTGTTCGCATGGTCGGAATTTAAATTTAGGAAGATCAGTGTTAAATTTAAATTAGAATTCTCATTTGGGAAGCTTAAAGTTGAAAGAATGAACTAGGATTGGATTTTTGAGTAAACGACCTCGGAATCGGATCGGAAGGTTCCAGCAGGTTCGTATGATGATTTCGGACTTGGGCGTTTGCCCGGTTCAGGTTTTAGACAACCCAAGAGCGTTTTGGCGCCTATTGTGAAAGTTAGCATTTTAGAAGGAATTCCATAAGTTTGGTTTGAAGTGCAATTCGGTGTTATCAATGTCCATTTGGAATTCCGAGACTGGGTGTAGCTCCGTATGGTGATTCTGGAGTTGGGAGCACGATCGGAAGTGAGTTCGAAGGTCCGTAGGCCATTTTGAAGCCATTTGGCTAAGGATAAAAATTTAAAGGTTTTTAAGGAGTTTGACCGGAGGTTGACTTTTTGATATTAGGGTCGGAATCCGATTCCTAAAGTTGGAGTAGGTCCGTAATGTCAAATATGACTTGTGTGCAAAATTGAGGTCAATCGGACGTCATTTGATAGGTTTAAGCATCAAAAATAGAAGTTGAAAAGTTAAAAGTTCATAAAGCTTGAATCGGGATGTGATTCTTGGTTTTAGCGTTGTTTGATGTGATTCCAGGCCTCGATCAGGTCCGTAATGTGTTTTGGGATTGGTTGGTATGATTGTTTGGGGTCCCTGTGGCCTCAGGTGGATTCCGAGTGGTTAACGGATCGAAAATGGATTTTTGGAAATATCTGAGTTGCTCGTTGCTGGCATTTCCGCTTCTGCGAAGATGGGACAACAGAAGCGGTAGCCCCGCAGAAGCGTCAAAGAAGCCGCAGAAGTGGTTATGAGGGAGGCAGCCCAAGATCGCAGAAACGACTCTCTATCCGCAAAAGCGGTTAAACTATCGCAGAAGTGAAAAAGGGCTGGAGCCCAGGGACCGTATAAGCGGATTAATTTCCGCAGAAGCGGGATCGCGGAAACGGGATTTTTCCGCAGAAGCGGAAATCCCTGAAGGAAGAATATCATTTTAAAGTCGGGAATTGGCCATTTCTATCATATTTCTCATGGCTTGGGGTGATTTTTGGGAGCTTCAAGGAGGGGATTTTCGTCATCTATGTTAAGGTAAGTTATCCCCACCACTTTGAGTTGAATATATCAATTGTACATGGATTTAAACATGGAAATTATAGTAAATATTGAGGTTTTGGTTGAAAACCTTGAAAATTTTAATCTTCGATTTTAATCACGATTTTGAGTAAGGAATTAAGATAAAATTTTATATTTGAGTTCCTAAGGTCATGGGTAACCTTTATCTTCAAGAAATTTTTGATTCCGGGCACGTGGGCCCGAGGGAATTTTGGTCATTTCACTAAGCGGAGTTGGGAATTTATATAATCTGAATTGTTAACGAGTACTTGAGCATATTCTCATTAGTTTGTAGCTAATTGGCTTGTTTTGGTGCATTGTGCGTTGGTTCAAGCCTTTGGCAGAATGTAGAATGCCGGTTATGAGTCTTCGGAGCGAGGTGAGTCTCCTTTCTAATCTTGTGAGGGGAAAATTACCCCATAGGTGAAATACTTGGTTATTTATTCCTATTTGTGGGGGCTAAGTACCCACGAGGTGATAAGAGTCCGTGCATAGCTACTATCATGCTATTGTCCGGGTAGTCTAGGACCAAAAGAGCACATTACACATGGATTATAGTGAACCCATTTATGGTTTCAATTGCTTAAAAATCACCTTGAATTGGTAAAGGAACTTAAAAAGAGATCTAAATATTAATTTTCCCTGAAATGTTACAAGGAGAAACTTGTCTATTTGGATAATTGTCCTCGATACATTCTTAATTTCCTACTTGAGCATGTGTTTTATGTGTGCCTGTGTCATATGGATGATTCGCGAGCAGGATATGTGTTTAATTATGGAATGGGCCGAACGCCTCGGTCATAATAGATGCATCTATGGTTTGTGTCTCTCGACCCTCGGCAGTGCACAATTTACATTTTTGTTGCAGCGGCCCGTCGACCTCGGCATGATTTGCGCATGTCTATCTGTTACTCGAAAAGTGTAAATGTGGAATTGGCCCTACGTGGCTTGATATAAACTGATAAGTAAAGAACAAACTTTAGAAGCCCTTGATTTATTGCTGAAGGTGTTTACCTGTTTTTTTTTTTTTTTTGGCTTCACAATCAGAACTTCTATTCAAATCCATGATTATCCTCGCACTTAAAGAATATTGCTAATTGACCTCTAGTGAGTGTCGGAGTTGACCATCTCGTCTCTACCCCTTCGGGATTAGGCGGGACACTCACTGAGTACACGTTGTTTACGTACTCATACTACACTTCTGTGCATTTTTTTTGCACAGGTATGTATACCTCTAGCAACCTATTAGGCGTAGCAGCATGGATGACGCTGGGACTAGGTGAGCTGCATTGTTCGAGGCGACCCGCAGCTAGTGTAGTTCCTTTCAGCATTTTGTATCTTATTCCATGTCCATTGTATTTCGGACATGTGCTGTATTCTATTTTCCTTATCAATAGTTGCTCATGCACTTGTGACACCAGGTTCTGGGATGGTTTGAAGTATTGTATTAACTGTTCAACATTTAAATTTGATACGAAACTAAATCCTTTAAAATTTCTTAATAAGCAAGGAAAAATTCTTGATTTCAAAAGTGTTAAAAAAATGAGATTTAATTAAGTGTTTGAGTTGGCTGGCCTGACGGCGGTGTCCGACGCCACCACTACCCTTAGTGGATTTTGGGTCGTGACAAAACTCAATAGTTTGGTCTATGAAGTTTTTCCCATTTTTCATTCAAAAATCCGAAATTAAGGAATAATTCGTGGTTATATTAGTGGGTTTTAAGCATAAGAGGGTAGAGAATCGTTACCCAATCATTGCCCTCGAAAACCTCTCAAAATTGCTCCCAAATCCGAGCTCCCAAGCTTGTTTTTTGATAAAAATGGCTAGCCCTCGTTTTTGGAATGTTAAATACTGTCCAGACATTTAATTCATCGCGAACGCGGAGGTGAGCTCCCGTTTGCGGAGAAGGAAAATCAAAAGTGCCAAAAATGCCCTTCGAGATCGCGAAGGGAAGAGTGCGAACGCGAAGGCCTGGGTTCTTGACTTATATGAACGCGTCGAAGGACACGCGAACGCATTGAAGAAAAGTGGGTTCAGCCCTCAAAGCCCGGTAGAAATATGCGAATGCGACGAGGTTGATGCTAACGCGATGAAGGAAAAATGCCAAACATCACAAACGCGGTGCGTTGGTCACAAACGCGAAGGGTTAACAGGTTCCCCCAGACTACACTATGCGAACATGTAGGGGAGGACACAAATGCGATGAGGAATAACCCAGGGCTACGCGAACGTGATTGAAGTGTCGCGAACGTGAAGAAGGATCTGGGACCTGCAACAACAGAAGGATTTCTGAAATATTTTCAAACTCCAAAATGCTCCGTTGAGCATCTAAAACACACCCGAGGTTCCCGGACCTCAAAAAAACCTACAGACATATCCCATAACACCATTCAAACTTGTACCAATCCTTAAACCACCTAAAATAACGCCGGAAACTCGAATTGAACACGGATTTGAGCCTAAGAACTTCAAATTTTATCAAAACACACTTTCGGTCAAAAACCTAACCAAAACACGTCCGAATGACCTGAAATTTTGCACACACATCCCAAATGACATGACGGAGCTACTGCAACTTCCAGAATACCAATCCGACTCTCGGATCAAAAACTCACTATCGGACCGGAAACTTCAAAAAATTCAAACTTTGGCATTTCAAGCCTAAATGAGCTACAGACTTCCGAAATACATTCCGAACATGCTCCCAACCCCAAAATCACCTAACAGAGCTAACGGAACCATCAAATTTACATTCTGAGGTCATCTTCACACTGTTCCGACTACGGACCATTTTCAACACTTAAGCTCTCATTTAGGGACTAAGTTTCCCAAAACTCTCCGGAACCCAACACCGAATGTCCCGGCAAACCACAAAAGCGGAATTGAACTTAGGGGAAATAGTTAATAGAGGATAGGGGCGTTAATTCTTAAGACGATCGGCCCGGTCGTCACAAGATTTTTTGGTAGAACTTAGGAATTTCGAAATTTGAGGATTTAGGGCTCAAATTGAGGTTGGATTCCAAAACCAATTGTATATCCAGGATCGACGGTGAATGGGTAATCGGGTTTTAGTCCGAACATTGCATTTTGAACAAGCCGGCCCATGGTTGGTTTTTGACTTTTGGGAAAAATGTTTGGAAACCTACATTTATGCATTAAAATCGATTTATTTAGCGATAATTGATGTTATTATGTTAATTATGACTAGATACGAGTGGATTGGAGGTGGAATCTAGAGGAAAAGTGGCAATTGAGCTTTGAGTTGGCCGTTGGATTGAGGTAAGTATTGTGTCTAACTTTGACTTGAGGGATTAGGGATCCCCGAGTTAATTACTACATGAAAATCCATGTGTGTGGTGTATAGGTGAGGTGACAAGTATCTATGCGCGGCCAATTTATCTGTTTAGCCTGTCCCTTTTTTCATGTTCCTAATATATTATCTTCCTGTCCTAACTGATACATGCTTATTGGTGCTTCCATGTTTATCGGTTCTTGTAAAGGTTGTGTCTTTATTGATAGTATTAATTGTTCCGTAGTTTCATTTTATTACATCATTGGTCTAAGTTGGTTTATTGGATCTTCATGGTACATTGTGGTTGGTCTCACTGTGTAGTATTAATTAAGTGACGTTTCATAATGGTATAGATTTTCGTTTGATTTGGTTTGAGGCTTAAATATTGTGGAGGGTTTTGAGCTAAATAGTGAAATTCTTGTTCTTATTGAGTGATATGTACTGATATGGTGGGATTGGGTTGCATGTCGCAACAGGAGGAATAAGGGAGATATAATGAGGAAGAATAAGGGTGAATGCAATTGTCTGGTAGGATCGGGTTGCGTGCCGCAACAAGAGTAATAAGGTTGGATTGGTGGGATCGGGTGCACGACGCAACTAGAGAAATAAGGGTGATATATTGAGGAGCAATAAGGGTGCACTAATGGGATCGGGTTGCACGTAGCAACATGTGTAATAAGGGTGAATGTTCATATTGTTACTGATGATATCGTCGGATCGGGATGCGCAACGCATCATTTTATTGTGTATGTATTCTTCCTCTGCTATGATTTTATTCTATAGCATTGTAACTCTCTTAAGGTCCCCTTATAGCTGAAGACTAGCAAGATAATTGAGTTCCGTATATTTATTTTGCTGCGAGTTACTATTCTATTTCATTCCGTAATTCCTTTTTGCTTTATTATACACAGTATGCATGTTATATTGTAAATGCCCTGCCAAAGCCTCGTGACTACCTCGTCGAGGTTAGGCTCGGCACTTACAAGTATATTGGGTCGGTTGTACTGATACTGCACTCTACACTTTCTGTGCAGATTTTAGAGCTAGTTTTGGCTGATCCAGAGGTCGTTTGCAGGCATTCATCCAGGTGACCCAAGGTAGTCCGGTAGGCGTCCGCATGCCCTGGCATCCACTTCTTTGTTTCTACACTCTTGTTTTATCTTCTTTCAAGACATATGTACTTTTCTTTCAGACTAATACTTGTAGATATTCATAGTATGTTCGTGGATTATGACAACAGTTTCTGGGTGGTAACAGTTTCGGTGTTGTTAATAGTATATAGACAACCGATTTATTATGTATTTTCGCATTTATTTCTATTGACTTAGCTTTGTTAATTTTAACAATAAAAAATGTAAAGGAAAATGGTGAGTATAACTCTAACGTTGGCTTGCCTATCGAGTGCAATGTTAGGCGCCATCACGGTCCCGATGGTGGGAAATTCGGGTCATGACAGCAGGTTGCAAAGTTCATACATTTAATCCCAGATTCTTAAAATAAATAGATATTCACAAATTGAGGGATCTGCTTTGATCCTTATTAACCTATTCTCATTTCTATCCTCTCTATTTTCTCTTTTCTTACTACTTTGTTGCACTCCCCAAACCCCTTTTTCAAACCCCATATTTGTTCTCTCTTTCTCCCACTCTCATCTTCGAACTTCACTTTTTAAACCTAACCACCATAGTCACATTTTCAACCTCTGGTATTATCAACGCATTTGTTGCCTTAAGATAAAGAAACTTAGTGTAGTTGTACCAATATTTTAAACCATAATGGTGAGTCACGGCCCATCTCTCGCTACCATCTAATCCACTAGTTGTTCTATTTAATTTTGTATGTTTGTATTAGATGAGTGCTGCATGTGGTCAGCACGGGCCCAACATATTCAACTCTTGAAGTTTTGATACATTACTAATAAAGCTGTTATGTAGCTATGTAAATTTAGATATGATAAAGTAGTACAACACATAGAAGTGACATTAGATTGTTAGAACAACTCTCCATCGTGAAAAGATTAAAGTGACTGTCATGACCAAAACCCAACCCGGTCGTGATGGCGTCTAACGTGGTACTAGGCAAGCCGACACATTCCCAAAACCAATCAATATTTTTATTCTTAAGATAAAACTCACAACTATTTAACAATAAACCTTCATAAAGTGTATAAATCAAAACAACAGTGCAGAAAGAAAGCCCAACATCGGGGTGTCACTAGTCATGAGATCTGTCAAGGATTGTCCAATAATACTAAGACATATACAGTCTAGAAGATAACTAATCTGTAGGAAGATAGGAGGGAGAAGAGCAGGGCTGCGATCTCCATGCAACTACCTTGCTAACTCCAACAGATTCGCAACAGGTGAAATCAACAATAACTAACACGTCCAGCAACTCCTAGATCTGCACACAAGGTGCAGGGAGTAATGTAATTACACCAACTCAGTAAGTAATAAAGGTAAATCGATACTGATCAGTAGGAAACAAATAATATCCATATCATGATAAACTTGGTAACCACAACATGCTTTCAAATTAAAATATGAGTCAAATCATCTCATTTAAAATCTAGTTTTTGGTAAAAATCATTTAAGATGCTTTCCAACAGTTTCAATAGAGGTTCAATGCAGTTTAGAGTAAAAGTGACGAAGATCATAATCGGCCCCTTGCAATACATGTTTCGTATACTGCCCTTAGGAAAAACATGAATCATACGCAGCCCCTTGGGCAAACCTTCCGGTCACTCATATACATCTCATAACATAAAAATCTCAGTGAAAATAACAAATCCAAATCAGTAATTAAATTCTGAACATCTCGTAAAAACTTCAGTCTCAATGAAAGTTGTTTAAATTATTTGTTCTACATTTTTAATAAAGGCTCAGTATAAAGTAAAGTAAAAATAGTAATTTCATAAAACAAGCCCCCTCGGGCAAAGTATCACTCTTATATACATAGCCCCTAGGGCAAGCCTCAGAGTTACTCATGACTCAACTTTCATCAATCAACACTTACACTCAACAATCATGCTCAATAGGTACCTTATATTAACAGTTGCGGTATGCAGCCTGATATATAAATATATATAGTCGGCTGCGCTCACTAGGGGTGGGCAGACTCCGGAAGAGCTCCTAGAGCCCAAGCGCTATATCGTTGTGGCATGCAGCCCAATCCAATATCGCTGCGGCGTGCAGCCCAATCCATATATATATATATATATATATATATATATATATATATATATATATATATATATATATATATATATATATATACACACACAC
>MU669316.1:249868-330055 GCA_026770625.1 Nicotiana glauca
GGCCCTCGGCCTCTCTCAGTCATCAATCTCACAAACCACTCGGGCATCTCGGTAAAAAATCAGGGAAACTCAGCCCAAGCATCTTTCATATATTTAAAAATATAGTAATGAAACTGAATGAAACAACAAACAGGTAAATTCATAACTGAGGATATGCTTTCAAATCAAAACAATGTGAGGATAGTAACAAAATATCCCTGAGGGTCCAAACAGTACAGGCACAAGGCCCCAATCATGGCATTCAGCCTAGGTTATAAGAATTGTTTCTAAAACATATAGCTAATATACAACTTAAATCAAAATATGCAACTCTATGGTCGCTACGGGATGGACCAAGTCACTATCCCTAACGGTGCACGCCAATACGCTCGTCACTTAGCATGTGCGTCACCTTATAATGCTGAAACGATATCAAATTCGAGGCTTCATACCCTCAGGACAAGATTTACAATCATTACATACCTCAACCCGGTTAATCCTCTACTCCACAATGTCTTTTCCTCTTGAACCAGCTTCCAAATGCCTCGAATCTAGCCACAAACAATTTGACACAATCAACACGAGCAAAATGGACCAATTCCATAAGAAACTACTAAGCTTAAGGTCAAAAGTCAAAAAGCCAACTTAAAAGTCGGGTCCTGGACTCACGTCTCGAAATTCGACCAAGGTCACAAAATCAGACAACCACTCGATTACGAGACTAACCATACTAGTTTCACTTAATTCCAACATCGAATCAACTTTCAAATTCCAAAATATTATTTTATAAAGTTCCACAAATTTTCCCCAAATTTTCACCCCAAATGACTAATCAAATTATAAAATCAATGATAGATTCATATATTTTAGCCAAAGCCTAGTTAGATTACCTTACCCCGATGAATTTCTTGAAAAACCTTCAAAAAATGGCCAAGATCTGAGCTCTCTAGGCCAAAATATGAAATAAAACCTTAAATCACGTATTTATAGTGCACCTCTCGGATTCTCATTTCTGATGACCACCAAAAATCACCGCCCCAGCGTTCGCTCCTCCGCGGTCGCGAAAAAGTTGCGTGGTCTGTGCTTCTAGTGGTTGCATAGATAGGCCTTAGTATTTTGGCCAGAACTTTCTCTAAAGATATCCAAATGATGATTTCTTTATTTTACTAGAAACTAGACACGAAGGGCTACAAATTTTGTTTTTGAATAGTGTCAAAATTTCTTGTAGATCAAAAGATATAGGCTTCCGATGTCAGATCAGCGAATCTGCAGATCTGCCCTGGAGCGCCTCCGCGACCAAATTTATGTTGATGCGCCTCATATTCTGCCCTTAGGGAAATTATTCCGCCCTTAATGAATATTCCTTCGCCCTCACCGAAAATTAAGCACCCGAACCATGCCTGAGTTCAGATATTGCTTGGACTCACCCGAAACATACCCGAGGCCTCCGGAACCTCAACTAAATGTGCCATCAATTCCTAAATTACCGTACCAACTCAATCGAGCTCTCAAATCACCTTAAACAATAACAAAAACATGAATTGCACACCAATTCAAGCTCAATGGACTTGAAACCTAAAACTTTCACAACCAATGCCGAAACCTATCAAACATCATTCAAATGACCTCAAATTTTGCACACACGTCACAAATGACATTACGAGCCTACTCCAACCCATGGAATTCTATTCCGACTCCAATATCAAATTTTTCACTACCGACCGAAAATCTCCAAATTTTCAGTTTCACCAATTTTAGCCTAATTCTGCCACGGACATTCAAAATACAAACCGGACGCGCTCTTATGTCCCAAAATCACCTAACAGAGCTAATAGAGTCATCAAAATTCAAATCCAAAGTCAAATACTAAAAACTCGAAACTTGGTCAAACCTTTAAAATTTAAAGCTTCAAGCTGAAAATCATTCCACCATATCTATTCTGTTTAACCTGAAAATCAAAACTGACTATTTACATGACTAACAATAAATCATACGGGACTAGTCATGCCCGAGGATTGGTGAGCAAAGTAAAAGTGCTCAAAACGACCGGTTGGATCGTTACATTGAACCAAAAACCAAGTCACAAAATTCTTGAAATGGTTGATCATCAAATGCGAACAAGTAAATATCTATCTTTACTTCTAGGAGATTTACGAGAGATACAACATTCATTTCAAGAGTTGAACTTCAACAAATATGAGATTTCTTTGAGGAAATGTGTGCTGATAAAGAGACAACACTAGCAGAGCTAATAAGAGACAAAGCGCACGTCCTACTTCATCCGATTTAACCTGCACACCAATATTACATGCATCAATGATCATGTCACGACTCAAACCCGGACCCGGCCGTGATGGCTCCTCTCGTGGGGACAAGGCCAGCCAACTAAACCCAATTCATCCTTTTAAAAATAGTTAACATAGTTCATAAGCAATTTAAATATGATTTAATTATAACAATTAGCGGAAGTACAACCCGACGCAACCCAAATCGGGGTGTCACAAGTCACGAGCAACTATTAGAATATGAACAAAACTACAAGGTCTGAAATATACATAATAGGACAAGGAACGAAAAGGGAGAAAAGTGGTGCCGCGAACGCTTGCAGTCACCTCACTAAACTCCGATAACTCTGCCTCCGATCAGCAAAAACTCGCTACCGGGTAAGCAAATACCTGCATCTGCACACGAGGTGCATGGAGTAAAGTGAGTGCTCCAACTCAGTGAGTAATAAGGGTAAATAACAACTGAGCAGTAAGAAATCACATAAATCAAACCATCATGTTGTATAGGGGTAGTGAAAAACTCTTTGAGAAAAATAGTGAAGTCGTGATATTATTAGAAATATCTTAGCTCAGTTTAATACCCCTTTTGAAAATGAGTTTTTTAGCGGTAACGCAAATGAATGCATAAGTAAATAGTGTAGATAAGCATAGAATTCCGCCCTTTGGGCACAATACTCAGTTATCAAAGAATGCCAAAATATCAGGTAAATATTGCAAGAAGTAGCACAAAACAACAAATAATAGCAGACAAATAAGATAAGGCAAACACATCAAATAGTGAAGGTACCGCTGCGGCGTACAGCCCGATCCACATATCACTGCGACGTGCAACTCGATCCATTTATCGTCGACGGTGCTCACTAGGGGTGTGCAGACTCCGGGAGGGGCCCCTTACGGCCCAAGCGCAATATCAAGCCATCTCGTGGTATCAAATTTAGGCCTTCGGCCTCATATCAAATCAGTATCTCACTACTGCGGCGTGCATCCCGATCCAAAAGTATCCTCACAATACAGGCCCTCGGCCTTACTCAGTCAAAAATTACATAAGCCATTAGGGCAACAGTAAAACATGATGCTCAGCCCAAAAATAGTATTGGAAATATCATTTCAAGTGTTAATGTAAAATAAACTTGGCTGAGTTTTGAAAACAGTAGAAAATATATGACTAAGTTCAAGCATAAAAATCAAAACAGTGAGGAAATATCAACAACAATCTCCGAAGGGTTCAAATTGCTGGCACGAAGCCCAAATATGGCAATTAGCCCAAACTATGATGACTACAAGTAAATTTCAGTCAAATACGCAGTAAATTCGTCAATCGGGACGGACCAAGTCACAATCCCCAATGGTACTCTACCCCACGCTCGCTATCCGGCGTGCAAGTCACCTCAATATAGCACTACGATGTGCAAATACAGGGTTTCAAACCCTCGGAATATCATTTACAATCATTACTCACCTCGAACCGGCGATTTCTCTAGCTCGTGATTCCTTTGCCCTCTAAAATCGGCCTCCACGCGCATCGAATCTATCCAAAATCAGAGTGGATAAATCACAATATGCTAAGGGAACAAAGCCCAAGCGAAAACAATCAATAACGGGCACAAATCCTGAAATTACCAAAACCCGAGCCCCGGGCCCATTTCTCAAAACTACGAAATTTTCACATCAATTGATTCCTTAGCTCCACAGAAGTTCGTACATATCAAAAATACTAAAATCGGAGTCCAAATGGCCCCTCAAATCCCCATTTAAAGGCCTCTTAAACTCAAGCCCTAACCCTCCATTTTTGCCCTTTAATTCCTTCAATTACCGCCCTAAATTCGTGAAATACAACCATAGAATTGAGTTTTAGGTCCAAAATTCCATACCTTTATCGAATTCTCTTGATTTTGCTCTTCAGAATCGCCCAAAAAGCTCCAAGGTCGAAGGCAACAATGGTGAAATAACCCAAAATCGCGAAATGAAATAACATATATGGTCTGCCCAGGCCTTTCCGCATTTGCGGTCCAAAACCCGCTTCTGCGGTACCGCAAATGCGGTCAAATCCCCCTCTTCTGTTGTATCTGCTCACCTGGCCAAATTCGCTTCTACGATAAATCACCCGCATCTGCGGCTTCGCAAATGCGGCCCCATTGACCGCTTCTGAGGAAATTACCGATTAAACTAACTCTTGCATATGCAGCCTCCTTCCTCGCACGTGCGGAAACGCACCTGCAGTTCCCAAGCCGCAGGTGCAAAAACACCAGAAGCAGCAGATTTTGGTGAAATTTCATAAGTCCAAATTCTTCCCGTTAGCCATCCGAAATCACCCCAAGGCCCCCGGGACCTCAACCAAAATAACCAACACCTCCTACAACATCATTGAAACTCGTTCTAATCATTAAAACACCCCAAACAACACCAAAACCATCAAATTACATCTAATTCAAGCTTAAGTTTCCAAAAACTTCCGAAATACACTTTCGATCAAAAAACCGACCAAACGATGTCCAAATGACCTAAAATTTTGCACACACATCAGAAATGACATAATGAAGCTACAGCAACTCTCGGAATTCCATTCCGACACTCGGATCAAAACCTCACCTATCAACCGGGATTCGCCAAAATACTATCTTCGCCAATTCAAGCCTAATTTATCACCGGACATCCAAAACCAATTCCGATCATGCTCCTAAGTCATAAATCGCGCACTGATGCTAACCAAATCATAAAAATTCCGTTCCGAGCTCATATACAAATAAGTCAAACTCTTGGTCAAACCTTTCAAATTCAAAGTTGTCAACTGAGACTGTTCCTTTAAATTCATTCTTATTTTGCTGAAAACCAAAACCAATGATCTACATCAATCACAATACATTACACGGGTAAAGTCATGCCCGAGAACTAGTGATCAAAGTGCAAAAAGCTCAAAACGACTAGTCGTTACATCCTCCCCCATGTCGTTACATCCTCCCCCACTTAAACACACATTCGTCATCGAACGTACCCAGAGTTGTTCTAAAACCCAACCAATCACTGAATAACCTTACCATGCATATACCCGAGGGTGATCCCACGTCACCCTAACTCATATAGGTCCGATAACACCTTTTAAGCAAAATTACACAATCCAATCTAGCCCATAAAACCATAGAACCACATTATAACTTCTGAAACCATCAATACGATCAAAACCTCACACTTATACTCCGAATAGACCCGAACTAGTTGTAGTAACCCATGCCTGCAACCTCAAGTGCAATTATCCGGTATACCATGTAACTCAAACACATGTAGCGATAACTTCCATTCACAGCAGCTGCACACAACACCCAAATACCGGTAGAAACCTCTTATCAACTAAAGTCTCATTCCAACACTTCTATATACTGTTAATGATAAATGAAATACGTAATAAATCATAACCATCTCTCAGATCAGTCATCCATAAGGTTACTTCTCCTTCGGTAAGGACCATAGAAAATTTCTGAACTGAACCTCGATATTTACCCACCAAACATGCTGAAGTCGAATTCGTTTGTATTCATTACAGGCCCCAACGATCTCACCTACTCCAACACAATTACTCTTATGAAATGACGCACCAAGACAGGCTAAGGCCATAACTTGCACAGTCCGTACACCAATAAGCAACAATCTGGACATACTCACATCATGAAACTGACTCAAACAAAAGAGTCGTACCGCAAGCTCACCAATATCATCACATCATACTGCTGAGAACCCGTCTCACATCACAGAAATAGAACACACAAATTGGACATGTAAGGTCATATTTCCACACAGCTTTGCTGCAACGCGCGATCCTATCCAAACACTGCTCCACATGAAACACCTCAAGTCACTATGCTCGAAATCGACAACCATGCTCAATTGATGTTTGGAACCAAAGAAAAATCATTACACCCACGGTGAAATAATTAACATACACCAAGCAACCCGATAGAACATAAGCGATACTCCATTCACCGAGCAACACCCAATTACTCTTCCCTCTCGACTTCCACTATGAATTCCCAATAGAACCGCACCACATGTGCCCATAACCAACAAATCATAACATCTAACAACACTGAAATGCAACTCATTGATCTCTCCTGATCACTAATAAGCTCAATAACGATCGAATCAAACTATCCCTCAACAATACAATTCGGGGCCAACCAAGCCGACTCAAGTTAGATCACACATCCACATTGGCATGCCAAAAAACTCATCATCAAGGAAGCCTGAAGCTACTCCTTCCACTACTACAACTCCTACCAGAGCCATACGATACAGTGCTCGGCACCAAATCAATACCGAAATCCACAACCTTGCCCGGCCATAAGAAACACATTCGAAAAGTCCATCAACACTGAATCTTAATCAATGGTAGAAACCTATGCACTGACATCCACCACGAAGGCCCAATTAAGAAAAGCAATCATTCCCAGCCGTCTGCTGGGTCTTTGGAATATAAAACACTCTGCTAGAACATAATCCGACGCACCTCGTCACTCGACCCGTGGCGTTTCCAGCATAGCCCATAGCGCAATAGACCAGAATAACCCAACACCGAGACAACCAGTCTACACCCCAATATCATATCAAAAAAAGATCCACTCGGGCCTCCAAATACTGGTAGTCACTAAACGGTGCAGATACACACGATCTAAAACAACCACATCATAGCCTGTATATGAGAACTTCCGTCTTCAAATCCACACAACACCTGAATCACCATATTCGATCCCAATTCCGCCATCTGAATACATGAACACCTTTAATACCCAATCATTCCACGATAGATACTCTAAAATTTCCCTATTCCACCAAGCATACCTGAATACCACTAGTCGACCCAATAAGAAAATGCTGCAATACTACCGAAGTTTCATCAGTTTAATCACATTACTCTTTTTCTAAGACATATACTCTCGTCAAATCACTTCCAATTAGCAGTACCATTTTCCTGATTATCCGAGGCTACCCGTTGCCTAAGAGTTTATGAACTTCCTTTTAGAACTGAACTGTAACTAGCGCACACCAGTCTCGGTCCTCCACAACATGCCGCATGTACCATACCATCCAAGGATATCATGAAAACTTTTATCTCCCTTCCGAGCCACAGACTTCTACGCACTCAACCAGTCAAGAACTTCTATTGATCCCATCTGCAAGAAAATCATTACACATCCCATGCCTCTCATATCCGTAGAAAATGCACTTCTCCAACCACTGTAGAAATTAATATGAGCTCTCCCCATTTCGTTTGCACAAATTAAACTGCTAGGACTGAATCCTTCTAACTAGACGAAGCTAAGCAAGCCATCAAGACCCAAGAGCATTGCTGCAAAATACCTGTAAGAACACATTACCTCGAACACATACAAAGAATTAATCATATCCTTACCATAACAATTCGGTCTACTATCAAACTACCCCGTCTTACCACACGAGACCCCAGCACAAAACCACACTGACTAAGACCCATAAGCCGCTGAATACTCTCTCGAATATTCCCAGAGACACCAGATTCCAAAATACTTTACTCTGAAAAACATCCTGCGAATCTAAATTCGTTACTTTACTTTCCTGATATTGATACATAGAATCCTATAATTAACATAAAAATACCACAAGTCTTTACCTCTTCCAATAAAACTCAGTCTCTAACCATATACAAAACCTTAAGCTACCTGATTGTTCCCTGTAGAATCTTGAACACATTAGAACCATTATCGATAGTCATACACTCTTATTCAAACTGCAAATTACCTGACCTAACGAACGAAACCACCCATGCCTCATTGGCACTCCGATACAACAAAAATGAAATCCTCATTCCAATACAACCAAGCAACTTCCTGCTCTATGTGCCGAGCATTCTTTACCAATAACACTCTAGACATTCCGTTATTCTCGTACCCTATGAAGCATAATATAACCTTTGCCAAAATTTTCCTTTACTCTAGCCATAGCTAATTCACTCGCATGCGCCAAACTAGAACCAACATAGCACCTAACCGCGCACTCAACTGCTCACCACAGACTCCCCTACTTGGCTCGAAGCCATAGGTAAAAATACGCTCAATAACTCATAACACTGTCATTCCATTAATGCCACAATACCATAGTGAGATTAAACTCAAATCCTTTGTAGGCCCGTGTGAACACAAATCATCTAGTACTTTAAATCTTTGCAACTCTCGCAACAGTTAGGACCGCTCTCTTAAGCGACCCAAAATTTTATATTTTGACACCTGCATTTCACTCGCACATGAGACCTTCTAACAATCACATAAGGGTCACACAACCCCAAAACTCTTAGCAGGAGATAACCCACCTGCTTTGCCTCAATATAACATTTTTGTATACCTTTCATCGTCACACACATTACACAAACACTTTGTCTTCCTGAGTCTGAACTCATACTGCAACATAAAATTCACTTCACTCTCAACTGGAAACATGAAAAGATTCTTTCACACGCCCATAACTCTGGGCTATACCTCGAATCATGATGGAAGTCAAACACTTAATAGTTCTTTTATCATCCAGCAGACCTTCATCGTCACTTTCAAGTCACATAAATTCATCTCACAGTACTAACATACTCATCATGTGGCTATCCAGTCACCACTTCCACTAATAGGGACAATACCGAACATACAAATTAAAAAATACTTGTTCACACAATCAGCACCTCGGTGTTCAAGCCATAGGCAAAGATCTTGCATCAAGTCCTCCAGATTGGCCCAACATCAAACTCACAGAGATCACATCTCACCCCTCGATCGGGGAATCACAAGACATCAAGGCACATCTGATACCGAGCTCTCATACACTCATATGAACGCGTGGAAGGAATTTCAGGAGTTACTTTTGAAGCTGAATTAAGGACGCACGATTAGATTACAAGGAGGTGAAGTTTTCCTAAAGGTTCTGCAGCCTCTCAAAGATAAATACAGATATCTCTATACCGATCCACGAGACTCTACTAAACCTGCTCATGACTCGTGAGACCTAGTAACCTAGGCTCTGATACAAACTTTTCACGGCCCAAACTCAGACCCGGTCGTGATGGCGCCTCTCGTGGGGACAAGGCCAGCCAACTAAACCCAATTCATCCTTTTAAAAATAGTTAACACAGTTCATAAGCAGTTTAAATATGATTTAATGATAATAATTAGCGGAAGTACAACCCGACACAGCCCAAATCGGGGTGTCACAAGTCACGAGCAACTATTAGAATATATACACAACTACAAGGTCTGAAATATACATAATAGGACAAGGAATGAAAAGGGAGAAAAGTGGTACCGCGAACGCTAACAGTCACCTCACTAAACTCCGATAACTCTGCCTCCGATCAGCCAAAACCCACTACCGGGTGAGCAAATACCTCTATCTACACGTGAGGTGTAGGGAGTAAAGTGAGTACTCCAACTCAGTGAGTAATAAGGGCTAAATAACAACTGAGCAGCAAAAATCACGTAAAGCAAACCATCATGCTGTATAGGGGAAGCGTAAAATTCTTTGAGAAAAATAGTGAAGTCGTGATATCTTTAGAAATATCTTAGCTAAGTTTAAAACCCCTTTTGAAAATGACTTTTTCAGTGATAATGCAAATGAATGCAAAAATAAGTAGTGCAGATAAGCACAGAATTTTGCCCCTCGGGCATAACACTCAGTAATCAGAGAATGCCCGAATATCAGGTAAATATTGCAAGAAGTAGCACAAAACAATAGATAATAGCAGACAAATAAGATAAGGAAAACACATCAAACAATACCGGTACCGCTTTGGCGTGCAGCCCGATCCACATATCGTTGCGGCATGCAGCTCGATCCATTTATCGTTGACGGTGCTCACTAGGGGTGTGCAGACTCCGGGAGGGGCCCCTTATTGCCCAAGTGCAATATCAAGCCATCTCGTGGCATCAAATTTTGGCCCTCGACTTTATATCAGATCAGTATCTCACTGCTGCGGCGTGCAGCCCGATTCAAAAGTATCCTCACAATACAGGCCCTCGGCCTTACTCAGTCAAAATTACATAAGCCACTAGGGCAACAGTAAAACATGATGCTCAGACCAAAAATAGTATTGGAAATATCATTTCAAGTGTTAAAGTAAAATAAACTTGGCTGAGTTTTGAAAACAGTAGAAAATACATGACTGAGTTAAAGCACAAAAATCAAAACAGTGAGGAAATATCAACAACAATCTCCGAAAGGTTCAAATAGCTGGCATAATGCCCAAATATGGCAATCAGCCCAAATTATGATAATTACAAGTAAATTTCAATCAAATACGCAGTAAATTCACCAATCGGGACGGACCAAGTCACAATCCCCAACGGTGCTCTACCCTATGCTCGCTATCCGGCGTGTAGGTCACCTCAATATCGCACTATGATATGCAAATACGGGATTTCAAACCCCAGAATATCATTTACAACCATTTCTCATCTCGAACCGGCAAATTCTCTAGCTCGCGATGCCTTTGCCACTTAAATTGGCTTCCATGCACGTCGAATCTATCCAAAATTAGAGCGGATACATCACAATATGCTAAGGGAACAAAGCGCAAGCGAAAACAATCAATAATGGGCACAAATCTCGAAATTACAAAAACCCGAGCCCCAGAACCACTTCTCGAAACTCAGAAATTTTTACATCAATAGATTTCTTATCTCCTCACAAGTTCATACATATCAAAAATACTAAAATCGGAGTCCAAATGACCCCTCAAATCCCCATTTAAAGGCCTCTTAAACTCAAGCACTAATCCTCTATTTTTGCCCTTTAATTCCTTCAATTACCGCACTAAATTCATGAAATACGACCATAGAAGTGAGTTTTAGGTCAAATATTCCTTACCTTTATCGAAGTCTCTTGATTTCCCTCTTCAGAATTGCCCAAAAAGCACCAAGGTCGAAGGCAACAATGGTGAAATAACCCAAAATCGCGAAATGAAATAACATATATGGTCTTTCCAGGCCTTTCCGCATCTGCGGTCCAAAACTCGCTTCTACGGTACCGCATATGCGGTCAAATCCCCATATTCTGTGGTTCTTCACTTAAAACCCAAAAATCGCATCTGCGACTTTGTAGATGCGGTCTTCTCGACCGCTTCTGCTGTATCTGCTCACCTGGCCAAATTCGCTTCTGCGATATATCACCCACATCTGCGGCTTCGCAAATGCGGCCCCATTGACCGCTTCTACAGAAATTACCCATTAAACTAACTCTTGCATGTGCGGCCTCCTTCCTCGCACGTGCGGAAATGCACCTGCGGTTCCCAAGCCGCATATGCGAAAACACCAGAAGTAGCAGATTTTGGTAAAATTTCATAAGTCCAAATTCTTCCTGTTAGCCATCCGAAATCACCCCAAGGACCCCGTGACCTCCACGAAAAGCACCAACACCTCCTATAACGTCATTGAAACTCATTCCAATCGTTAAAACACCTCATACAACACCAAACCATCAAATTATATCGAATTCAAGCTTAGGTTTCCAAAAACATCCGAAATACACTTTCGATCAAAAACCCGACAAAAAAATAAAAAAAAAAGAGATCAAAAACCCGACCAAACGATGCCCGAATGATCTGAAATTTTGCACACATATCATAAATAATGTAACGAAGCTACAGCAACTCTGGAAATTCCATTCCAACCCTCGGATCAAAATCTCACCTATCAACCGTGATTCGCCAAAATACTAACTTTATTCAAGCCTAATATTTCACCGGACCTCCAAAACTAATTCCAATCACGCACCTAAGTCATAAAATACCCAACGAAGCTAACCAAATCATAAAAATTCCGATCCAAGCTCATATACAAATAAGTCAAACTCTTGGTCAAACCTTTCAAATTCAAAGCATTCAACTGAGACTGTTCCTTTAATTTCATTCCGATTTTCCTGAAAACTAAAACCAACGATCTATATCAGTCACAATACCTTATACGGGGCAAGTCATTCCTGAGAACTGGCGATCAAACTGCAAAAATTTCAAAATGACCGGTCGGATCGTTACAGATCACGTATTTAAGCCAGTAAATAGTTGATAAGGATATTATTTTGTCATTCGGTAGAAATAATATTCTTCTTCTAAAACACTAATCCTATTGCATAAGGGCTTCTCACCACAGTTAGAGATGTATGAATGCTCACATACAATATATATCAATGCAAGAACATACATTGTGTTGGAAAAAATATCCTGAGTTACAACTTTGTCAAAGAATTGGATATGTGAAACATGAACCAAATATAATGTAAATAGAAATAGTCATTAGTCGAAGTTTATCAATAAAACAGTTTAAAGAACCAAAAAAGAGTAAAGATGGTTAACACTCCAAAATTAAAGTTGTATTAGAAATAGCAGTGCTCCCTACATATCTTGCACTTCCCAAAACACTTGATATTCCCAAAAAAAGAAAAAAAATTAGCAACTGGTTTTTGTATCTTCTTGCACTTGTCTTCTGAGCAACCATTTCTAGCTATGTTGCTCGGACTCTTTAAAAATATTATTGGGTGTGTGTTAGATCCTCCAAATTTAATGTATTTTTGGAAGATTCGATACGGGTGCGGCAACACTTTTGAAGACTCCGAGCAACATAGATTTTCAGATAATGACCAAACATAATAGTTAATGTGTTTGTCATTTTACAGTTTGCACTTGAGAGTAATTTATTTTCATGTCACAATTTCTAAGAGGAAATAAAATGTAGTTGACATAGGGGAAGAACACTACATAAGTAGAAAGTGATTTATCTGCTATTGGAATAATATGTACAATTCATGAAAATTTAATAAAGTTTTTACCCCTTTTTGTGTTGCACTGTTTTGAGCGGTTTATGAGAAATCTAACATAGTTTGCAAAATATGATCCATTAATAGAATCTTCATACTGAAGGAACACCTGAAATAAATTACCACAATGAGGCCTAGCTCAAGATGTATCAACATAACATCATATTTTACAAGAAAAAGAATGCAAAATATTTTCCAATTTCCAACTGAGGCTACATCAAAATATGTGGAATTAGAAAATTCTCACAACTTAGGAAGAAATAGAGGTTCTTCTAGTAGAATAAGTTACGTCCCAGTTACTTTTTTCTAAAAAAGAGGAAATAAGTCATGTCTTCTTATCTGACACGAAGATACAAATTTTCGGCATCTAAAGTTAAAGCTTAACATCAGAACAATATCAGAACTTTAATATAATATAGAGGTCCTATTACCATAAGCAGTCATCTCCTTTTCAACTGAGGCTATCATATATATTTTGGCAAAAGAAGGAGTAACATATTGTCACGACCCATTTTCTATAACAGGTCACGTTGGCGCCCGACACCATTTGTCAAGCCAGCCAATGTGGAAGAATAATTAGATTCTCATTTACCCGTACAAAAAGTTATTATAATAGAATTTTTCCCAATTAAAGTGATAAACCAGTAAAGATCGACAGTATGTAAAGACAGTTATACAACCCAAAATAATGTCTACTAATGTGTGCCAGGACCTAGTGTCACAAGCTACAGGTAACTAGTAGAATATACACAACACGAATAATACCCTATCCTACTGTCTGAATCGGGATAGACAGAAACAACAAAAATACAAGGAAGACTTCTTTGGCTGCGGATCGGCAAGAAGGAAATGCAGCTCACCGTAGAAGTCCCAGATGCGCTCACTGATATGCACCAGAGTGATGTCCGGATCCACCTGCCTCAAATCCTGTATATTTAAGTACAGAAGTGTAGCATGAGTATATAAACAATATGTAGCCAGTAAGGATGCTATCTAATCTCGAAGAAGTAGAGATAAGAGGTCGACTCGATACTTACTAACGTCAATTAATATATATACATAAGTATGATGTGTTCAAACATGGAATTTACAAGTATCAGCAGTTTATAGCAAGTGATATAAGTCAAGAATTTTACAGCATCAAGTTTATAATTCATCATATGAGATAATGGCAAAACAAAGCATGTATAAGCTTTTCCACAATTAACATGCGCACATAATACCGAGGCGACGACCCGAACCAACATAAATAAATTGTGCACTTGTCGAGGGTCGACAACGCCCCTATATATACATCTATTCATACAGAGGCGATCGGCCTGATCCACAAATAAGGATAAAAAATCAAGTTCACACACAGGACACATAAATGGTCAAAAATACCAATTCAAACTCAATTAACTATAGAAATTTGCTCATATCCCCTTTTTAAGTCTCTAGTACACACTACGTGTTCATAACAACAATTTAACATAAGAGATATATTTAATAGCCATGTTGTAGGTCCTAAGCTACCCGGACATTTAACATAGTAATAGCTACGCATGGGCTCTCGTCACCTAACGCGTGCGTAGTCCCTGCATTTAGCAACAAACACTCAAACATTAATCCTAAGGGGACAATTCCCTCTTACGAGATTAGAAAGGAGACTTACCTCGCTTCGAAGTGCACTTCCGATACCCAGAATAGGCCCAAACCCTCAACTTGTAGCCAAACGTGCACCAACTAATTAAAATAAGCAAGAACTAGTCAATAAGAGCTTACAAGGTTAAATTCTAATTGTTTAAGAAATTTCCTAACCATGATTACAAGTTTCCTAATTTCCGACCCTGGGCCCACATGCCCGGATTCCAATATTTCTCGAAGAAAGTTGTTCTCTATTACCTAAGGATCACAAATATGTGATTTCTATTTCATTTCATGGTAAATTATAGGATTAAATCTTAGTTTTGACAAAACCCTAGGTCTAACTCTAATCTCTTGATTTTTACCTAATTTTAATGTTAAATCTGCCTAATGTTTATGTATTTGAACTAAAAGTGAGTGAGAATTACTTACATTGTGATGATATGTGGAAACTCTCTCTTTGAAATCCCCAAGATTGCCCAAATGTGTAGTGAAAAATGGGAGAAATGAGTTTGGGTTTGCATTAATGAACCCTTCTGCCCCCGGTGATTTTCGCTTCTGCGGGTTCCGCTTCTGCAGAAGTGAGCCGCTTTTGCGAAAAAGGCCAAGGAGGCCTGGGCCGCTTCTGCGGTCTAAACCTCGCTTCTGTGAGGCTGCTTAAGCGGAAAGGCCACCGCTTCTGCGATTCTGTACCTGGGCGGATGGACCGCTTCTGCAGTCGGGGGTCCGCTTCAGCGGTTTCCATTGGGCCTGGCCCCTTCCGCTCCTGCGATAAAATGACTGCTTCTTCGTTCTCGGTTCTGCGGTCCAAGAGCCGCAAAAACGGTTATGACAGAAGCAGCAGATAAGGCTTTTTCCTAAGTTTTCAACTTCACTCGAACCTCGACCATTTGACGCTCGGGGCTCCCGAGCCCCGCCCGAACATACCGACAGGTCTAAAATCACGAGGCGGACCTACTCGAACCCTCAATATACTCAAAACAACGCTAAATCAAGGAATCAAACCCCAAAACCCAATATTTCAATTCGTTGGACTTCAAGTTCTAAACTTCCCTCCAACGGGTCGAAATGCCCTTAAACTACTCGGATTGACACCAAATTTTACGGGTAAGTCTTAACTGATATTTCGGACTTGTACCAAGTGTCGTAATCAAAATCCGACCCCAATATCTAGGAAAACAACGATTTCTTAGTTTATTTAAATCTTTGAAACTTAAACTTAATAATTTTACATAAAAATTTATTACTCGGGCTAGGGACCTCGGAATTCGATTCCGGGCATACGCTCAGGTTCCATATTTTTCTACGGACCCTGAGAAATTGTCAAATCACGATTCCGGGTTCGTTTCCCCAAAATATTGATCGAAGTCAAACTTGGCCCTTTTAAAGAAATTTTAAAGAATCAAACTAGGCTTAATCTTGCTCAAAACTCTTCTAACTTCCATACCACCCGTCCTCGCAAGTCATAATTATGCTAAAGCCAGTGCGAAAAGTATTCTTTAAGGGAACGGGGTTTGAAAATGTAAAACGACCAGTCGGGTCATTATACATATATCTTTAGGTATCTAAGGATAGCCAGGTGCACAAGGCATCCCACATTTACGCAAGGTTCGGAGAAGGAATGCACCCCGAGGAGTATAATGTAGGCAGCCTGCCCCGATACAACCATCAGTGACTGATTTTACGACTCAAATCTATGACCTATAGGTCACACGAAGACAACTTTACCGCTGCTCCAAGGCTCCCCTCAAATAAAGAAAAATATTAAATTGAAAGATTGTACTTCAAAAAGAAGCATGATTTACTTACTTACTTAGAGAACTTTGCTTTGTGTTCAATACTTAAAACTGAAGCAAATATACTTTGTCCAAATGATCCTTCAAAATTAAACTTCTCCTAGTAATTAAAGTAATTTCTCTCAATCCAATTTCACTTCCAAGCTTAAATTAAAAGTGAATCATACGTTATTATACGATAAATTTCAAGATAACTGAGTAGATCTAAATGTGTACCTATTTGACGAATCCACTTAAAACAGAACTTCGTCATATCAAGGTATATCGAATTCAAACACCTGCTTCAAATGAAAAATATCAACATTCTAGAATACTTCAACCTTCTTTGTTCTATTTTCATTCGAGCATGCCAAGTTATAAGATTATCCTTACATCCAACTAATCTCAACAATCCTCTCATTTATTATGAAGAATACTGACACTATGCTAAAAGAAAAAAAAATTAATAACAACACATACATCACTATATTATTACAACATAAAAAGGTAGAAAAAAGAGAAACAACATTAACAAAAGAAGATGCAACTTATTATAATTATTTTTTTTATGATGAAAAAGGTGACTAGGAAATAATAAAATAATAAATGTTGAGTAAAATTGAGATAAACTTTTAGCTTAGGCACTTTTTAGGCCAAACGTGGCTCACTTGGATCGAGTGAAATGATTCGCTTACAATGCTTTCTACTTACACGAGTATCTATAGAATCTTCTTTAAATTCTAACTTATATGACATATATAAACATGCCATTTTATTTTAAAATTTTGCTGGTAGAGAATCTCCCAACCTCCAATATAACCAAAACAAATACAGGTGACTCATCCAAATGAAATGAAACTCTTTGATGATCCTCTACGGCTAAAAGATTATGTTTGGTTATCATTTTTCACAAACATGTCCAGACTATTACAAAAACTTCTTTTACATTATATGTAAAAGCATCAGAATCTAAAAGGCATATAAAGTTTAACTGAGTATTTCAATAAGTGAAAGACATGACAAATAATTTACCATAAAGGGTGAATCTTTAGAATGAAATTCCATCATATATTTTGGTTCTATAGAGCTTAGACATAAGGTTTCCCCGATATAAAGTGGCAAGAATCAAGAAGGAGATAAGAAATCTGATAGTAACAATAAGTAATCCCTGAGAAAATACTTCAAAAATGGATATTACAAAATAATAAGATAAAAAAAAGAGCTACCAAAGCAATTCAAGAACATCACTTTGATAATAAAGATGCAATTAAAATGCTATCAAAGTGTTAAAGAGAAACCAATTCGATAAATCCCTCTCATCCAAGAAAATTTCTAGAACAGATGAAAAAACATATACAAACAAAGAATTCGAAAATAAATATAATTCAAAAGCACATAGAGAAAAAGAAAATCATAATTCAATCGCAAAAGACAATTGCAAGATAAAATTCTCATACATACAGAAGCAAATAAATAGATATTCCAAATAAGGAAAATAGAAGTGTCAAGACCCAATTTCTGACTCCAGCCGTGATGACACCTCTCGTGAAGACAATTCCAGCCAGAACACACGCAAACACCTCTTTAAACAATCAATTAACATTTACAAATCTAAAACATGATTAATATAGCCAATAATGTAGAAACAGCGATAATAACCAGGGAAAATATCCTGACATAGCCCAAACCGGGATGTCACAAGTTATGAACTACTACAGAGTTTGCTATAAGTCTACAAAGTATGATATCCGATGCAATAGTCTTAAGAAAACATAAATGATATAAGATAGGGGAGACAAGGGGCTGCAGACGTCAACATCTATCTCGTAACTCCAACTCGCTGCCTGGTCTGGAAGGAATTAGTGCTCAGGTGCGAACTCTGCTATGCCTACATCTACACACATGGTGCAGGGAGTAATGTGAGTACTCTGACCCAGTGAGTAATAATAATAAATAATAACCAAAGGCATGAAAACACATAAATGCACAAGGCAATTCTATATCAGGCAGTAAATCACTTAAAGTAGTAAAATAGTAAAGAATCAAACGAAATCACCTTTCAAAAATTGGTAAATTAGGTAAAAGCAATAAGTAAATAGTGAGTAGTAATCTGCCCCTCGGGCCGAGTATCAGCATAGCATCAGCCCCTCGGGCTCACTGTCAGTCACTCAGTATAATATGAGCCCCTCGGGCTCACTCTCAGATCATATGGGTACCTGCGCTCACTGTGGGTGTGCAGACTCCGGAGGGACCCCTTACGGCCTAAGGGCTATATCAAGCCACCTCGTGGCATCATCACTCGGAACTCGGCCTCACATTACTCAGCCTCCCATCACTCAATCCACCTCGTGGTAAATAAAGTATCTCATATCACTCAGCATATCCTCACATATGGCCCTCGGCCTCACTCAGTCCAGAAATCATCACAAACCCCTCGGGCATCAGTAAAACAGTAGTGCTCAGCCCAAACAATATTAAAAATATCATTTAAATCTCAAAATTCAATTAAAAGTAGCTGAGTTTGTAAAACAATATTAATCAATAGGACTGAGTTCAAGTAATATATCAAAATCGTGAGGAAACAGTTATAAAAGTCCATGAAGGATTCAAGTAGTCGACATGAAGTCCAAAATATGGCAATAAGCCCAAATCATGTTGATAACAAACACATTTTAATTAAATACGCGGTGAAAACATAAATTAGGACGGACCAAGTCACAATCCCCAATAGTAAACAATCTCGCGCTCGTCATTAGGCGCGTATTTCACCTCAATATAGCACTACGTTGTGCAAATCCACAGTTTCAAACCCTCAAGATATCATTTACTATCATTACTCACCTCAAGCCAGCTAAAATCCTAGCTCGCTATGCCCTTGCCTCTCAAATTGGCCTCCCCGTGCGTCAAATCTACCCAAAACCACAACGAATACATCACAATAGGCTAAGGGAACATAACCCAATCGAAAAGAATCGAAAATAACAAAAATCTCGAAACTTGCAAAACCTGAGCCTTGGGCCCACTTCTCGAAATTCAGAAATTTTTTCATCAACGGATTCCTTATCTCGCCACGAGTCCATACATACCAAGAACTCCTAAATCCGAGCTCAAATGACCCATCAAAATCCAATTTGAAATACCAAAACTCAAGCCCTAGTTTTTCCCCCTTTTTGATAAATTTTTATGAATTTCTTGGTTTATTCTACAATTAAATCATGTTTTTAGGTCATAGAACTCACATCCAATCAATCCCAGTTGAAACCCTCTTCAATTCCCGTCCAAAAGCTCTCAAGGATGCACAAAAATGGTGGAAAATTAACTTAGCTCACGGAATAAAAATGAACTTAAAAACCCTTCTGCCCAGCACATAGCCGCATCTGCGGTGAGCTTTCCGCTTCTGTGACTTCCGCTTCTGCGAAAATCTTCCGCTTCGGCGGAGCTTCACTTAATGCCCAGGACCGCTTCTGCGGTCAAAATCCACACCTGCGGAATCTGCTTTTGTGGACATCTATCCACTTCAGCGAAAATTCCTCCATGACCAACATCCGCTTCTGTGACGCCATTGCCGCATCTGCTAGACCGCACTTCGGTCCCAATTTTGCAGATGCGGAACTACCAGAACCAGAAATTTCTGCAATATCACAAGACCAAAATTCATCCAGATAGTCATCCGAAATTACCCCGAGGCCCTCGGGACCTCAACCAAAAATACCAACCCATACTAAAACATCATTCAAACTTTCTCTAATCAAAAACATCTCAAACAACACCAAAACCATTAAATTACATCGGATTCAAGCCTAAGTTCTTCTAAAACTTTCGAAACTTGCATTTGATCAAAAACCCAACCAAAACACCTCCGAATGACCTAAAATAATGCGCACACATCCCAAATCACCTAACTAAGCTACAATAACTCTCGAAATTCCATTCAGACCCTCAGATCAAAATCTCACATATCAACCGGAATTCGCCAAAATACTAACTTCGCCAATTCAAGTCTAATTCTACACCGGACCTCAAAAATTACTTCCGATCACACTCCTAAGTCACAAATAATCCCCCGAAGCTAACTGAAATATCGAAAATCACATCCGAGCCCTCTAACTCATAAGTCAACATCCGGTTGACTTTTCCAAATTAAACCTTCCTTAAAGAGACTAAGTGTCTCATTTCCTACCAAAACCTCTCCAAACCAACTTGTTCAGATAAGATACGGATAATGAAACATAAAGAAGCTGGTAATAGAAAACCGAAGCGGTAATACATGAGACGACGGGTTAGGTCGTTACAAAAAGTAGGCACATGAGTTTTAAGCTGACACGACAAGAATGACAAAAGGGCATCATTATGGAGAAATCTCATTCAAGAACTATAAAAATCATATAATTAATAAATAGTCAATTGGAACTCAACCGATACTAGAACAAAAGAGGTCTGAATCTTGTTATCAATTGCCACTCCATTAAGAAGATGAAGAGATTCGAGAAAAAAATTGGAGGATCATTTCTTTGTGAAAAGAGATAAAAGAGACGATATTTCTAGAGCTACAGTCAAACCTGGAGTGAGCAAGTAGTGGACACATAAAATATTTTATATTTATCCATCTTACCAATTTAACCGTGCATATTGATGTAATTATAATTCTGACATTGGTCGACCATACTTGGATTTTCTATATAATAGAAAAATATTTTAGTTTATGGGGTTCATAATTAAGTTAAATGGTGCGGCATTGCAAAATTTTGTACGAAAAAGATGATTTACTCTGCCATGGTGATTATTGGAGATGATATACCACATATATAAATAGTTTTTTCTTAAATATACATAATTAATATATACATATATATATATATATATATATATATATATTTTATATTTTTAGAATATTTATAATATACAAATAAATATATAAGTCATATTATTTATCCAACATATATGAATAAATATACACGAAGCATAGAACAAGTCAATATATAGAGTATTATAAATTAATAACATATCTAATTTATTCTAAGATTATACATTGTTGTTAATTATATATATAATGATATCCCTAAGATTTTTTATTATACTACACGTGGTTTATGGTAAATTATACCATATGTAAGTGAATAAGCATACTTTATAATGTACATATAGCACATATATAATCTTATATTTCTTGTGGTGTATAAATTTTCATAAAATACAAGATGTATAAGGTAAGAAAATAAATAAATAATTTGTATAATATAGAAAAACATATAAATTTTATACCCAAAAATATAATTTTTGCTAAGTTTTAATGGTAGAAAAGATCAGTCTATGTATGGAAGGAATCATTGCAACGAATTAGGAATAAACCATTCGGGCAAAAATAAGAGAATAATATTTTATTAGGTATATATAAAATAGGAAAGGATTGGTACAAACATGATTCATGGTCTACAATTCCCTTATGGATTAGAATGTTAATCTTTTGTTGTTACTTTTGTTAAGTCATTCATGCTATTAAGATTTTGTAATATTTTATTAAATATTGGCCAGTTATAAAACTTCCTCCCTTATTTATTTGTTATTGTGTATGTTAAAAAGTGACATCCGATGCACACCTTGAAAAATGAAGAGAAAACTACCGTGTATAGCAGTGGAAAAAAAGTATTAGCCCAAAGTTTTGCACGTAACACGAAATATTCAATCAGATAAAACTAATATCACATTGTAGCCCATTGGACAAAAGACAAAACACAAAAGTAAATTTTGGTACTATCTTTTTTATCTTTCGTAGATATTTTTCCTTCCCAACACCAAATTATTTTTCTTATTTTACTTTTTTATCTTTCCTAGATATTTTTCCTTCTCAATACCAAATTGTTTTCTTTTTATTAGGTACCACACTTGACTTTTTACTCTTTCTATATTTTTTTACTTCTTTTCTTCAATTCTTTTAATTCTAACATTTTTTCCCAACTTTATTCATGTTAACAATACAACTAAAAATCTTTGATTGAACATAAAATGTTATTACTATTTTTCCATTAGCTAACAATTATTTTACTATTTTTCCAACAGTTACAATACAATTAAGTCTTTGATTCAATGGAAAACGATAAAAATAAAGACTTCTTACATCAGCTTTAAAAAATATCAAGTGTTGCTCCATAACCAAACAAAGGAGTGAAGCTTTTTTTTTACAATAAACCATACGCCAATCCTTTTTTCCCTTCCCTCCAAAAGGTTTTATTTCTTAGGAGTTCTCACACATAATTAGTGGTGATTTTCATCTCCTTTCTTTAATTAATTTCCAAGTTAGACTTAGTCTTTTTTAATGATATAAGTGGAAAAATAATAGTTGACAAATATTCAATCATATATATACGTATAAAGTATGTGTATGCATATATATGTATGTATAAAGTTGTACATACAGGATAATTTTAATGATATATATATATATATATATATATATATATATATATATATATATATATATATATATATATTGTGTATCCCAAGTTCGGCAGTGTATCCTTAGTGTATATTGAGCCTATCTCGAGTGTGCTTGTGTATCTAAAGTATATATATTTGTGTACCCCAAGTGTATTTTCTATCGTGAATGTATAATTTGCCTGAACAATGTACCAAAATTGTATATACATGTGTATTTTCTAATATGTAAACATATTGTATATAAATTATATACACATTTTGTATGTTTAATATATGCGTACTATGTATTTAGAGTGTGTCATGTATTTTTATACAGTGACAGCCTTGCTTATGTATATTTTATGTAGTTACATCTATTTTGTATATTTTTAGTATGATGAAAGTCTATTTTGTATAGTGACAATCTATTTTGTATATTTTTTGTATTTTCGTCCCGTTTTTCCCGTTTTATGCCTCTATATGTTTCATTATATGTGTTTGGTGAATTTGAAATAATTCGGATAGAGTTTGGTTGGAAATAAGATAATTAGTCTCTTGAGGGAAAGTTTGGTTTGGAATAGTCAGCCGGATATTGACTTGTGAGTTATAGGGCTCGGAATGGATTTTTGATGATTCGGTTAGTTTTGGGGGATGCTTTAAGACCTAGGAGAGTAATCGGAAGTGAATTTGGAGGTTCGGTGTAGAAGTTAGCCTATTTTGGTGAAGTTAGGATTTTGGCGAAATCTGGTTGATAGGTGAGATTTTGATCTGGGGGGCGGAATGAAATTTTGAGAGTTGCAGTAGCTCCGTTAGGTGATTTTGGATATACGTGCAAAGTTTCAGGCCATTCGGAGGCGTTTAGGTCGGGTTTTTGATCGAATGTGCAATTTAGAAGTTTTTAAGAAACTTAGACTTTGATTTGAGGAAATTTGGGGATTTTGAGGTTAACGTTAGCGTTATGATGATTCGAGCAAGTTTGAATGAAGTATTAGATCATGTCTGTGCTTTTAATTGAGATCCCGGGGGCCTCGGGGTGAATTCGGATAGTTGAACGGAGGATTTGGAGCTGTTGCATGAATTGGAAGTTGCAGGTTCTGTTGTTTCCGCATCTGCGGAAAAGGGACCGCATAGGCGGTTCCGCAGATTCGGCTTTTGGATCGCACAAGCGGCCTGGGGCCCTGGCTTGGACCGCAGGTGCGGAATGGGAAAACCGCATAAGCGGCGACCGCATAAGCGGTCTTGGACCGCAGAAGCGGTCTCTGGCGTTTTAAGTGAGACCGCATAGGCGGCCATTTTGCCGCAGGAACGGTGATCGCAGGTGTGGTGATGTGACCGCGGAAGCGGAAACCGCTGTTGGCAGAAGGGATTTTATATCATTGTTTTAGAGTTCATTCAAAATTTCCTGCATTGTTGGTCATCTAAAGAGCTTTTTGGTAGATGTTGAAGAGGAATTTGACGGGAATTGACTGGGGGTAAGTATTTTGACTTAGAAACGTCATTTTATTGAAGAATCAACCTTAAATTCTTGGAAATTTGGGTAACAATTGGAAGAAACTAGGGCTTGGTTTTTGAAATATAAATTTGGGATTTGATGGCCCATTTGAGCTCCGATTTTGATAAATTTTACATGTATAGACTCGTGGCGAGATGAGGAACATTTTGGTGTAAAATTTTCTGGATTTCGAGAAGTGGGCCCGGGGCTCGGGTTTTGCTAATTTCACGATTTTCGATATTTTTCGAGTCTTTTCGACTGGGTTATATTCCCTTAGCCTATTGTAATGTATTCGTTGTCGTTTTTGCCAGATTCGACGCGCGAGGAGGTCGATTTGAGAGGAAAGGGCATTGCGGGCTAGCCTTCGGCCGGCTAGAGGTGGGTAATGCTTGTAAATGTTGTGCTGAGGGTATGAAACCCCGGACTTTCACATCGTAATGCTACATTGAGGCGTGACACGTACTCCATGATGAGTGCGGGGTCGTTTTTTATTAGGGGATTGTGACTTGGTCCATCCCGTGTGATATTCCTACTAGATTGGTGACTGATGCACATACCTTATTGATATTCATTGGGCCTGTTGCCATGTTTGGGGCCTTGTGCCGACTTGTAGATTCCTTCGGTTTCTATTAGGGGATTTTGACTTGGTCCATCCCGTGTGATATTTCTACTAGATTGGTGACTGATGCACATACCTTATTGATATTCATTGGGCTTCTTGCCATGTTTGGGGTCTTGTGCCGACTTGTAGAATCCTTCGGGGATTGGTATTTCTGTTCATACATGCATTTGCTTTTCATTTGGATTCAGTCCAAAGTTTTTATACTGTTTTGCAAACTCAGCCACATTTCTAAGTTTTGAAAACTCAAATGACTTCTTAAACGATATTTCGGGCTGAGGATTACTGTTTCATAATATTTTCTGGACTAAGCATGGATCGGGCTGCGCGCCGCAGCAGTGACTTGAAACAGTGGTAACAATGACACTATATGATGTGACTTGAAACAGTTGTAACAATGACACTATATGATGTGACTTGAAACAGTGGTAACAATGACACTGTATGATGTGACTTGAAACAGTGGTAACAATGGCACTGTATGATATAAATTGGTCAGGTAACATTGGCTGACCGGTCAGGTAACATTGACTGACCAGTATATGGCGCTTGGGCTGTAGGAGCCCCTCTGGAGTCTGTACACACCCCCAGTGAGCGCCGTCGATGATAAATCATATGCATGGTTGGCTCGGGCTGCGCACCGCAGTGGGTACTGGATTGTACCATCATATGCATTGCATTGCATTCATACATTTGCACCTTTATTTGTTGTTCAGCTTTGAGTTTCACATATTACTGTATCAATGGATTTTTAGCTTACTTTGTGTATTTTCTGTGTTTTCTTATCTTCGGACTAAATTTATTTGTATTACTCACTGAGTCGGAGTACTCACTTTACTCCCTGCACCTTGTGTATATATCCAGAGCAATCACAGGTTGAGTAGATCCAGCAGTTCAGCAGATACAGTTTTTCGGGGGTGTCAAGGTAGCTGCACGGCGTTCGCAGCCATTGATTTTATCCCTTCCATCCTTATCTCTTATTTTTCGCTCTTTCAGCTTAGATAGACTTTGTTTTGGTACAACATTATGTATTCTAGAGGCTTAGATTCGTGACACCGGGTCCTAGTGGGATTATTTCATGTATTTTGTTATTTCTGCACTTTTCAGTAAATTCAGATTCCTATTATATTGTGTTATCGCTTCTGAAATCTATCTAAGTATGTGGGAATTGTGGTAACAAGGTCGGGCTTGCCTAGTAGTGTGCTGGGCGCCATCACGGCCGGGTTAGGGTCGTGACAATTTGGTATATATTTTGTATAGTGATAGTCTATTTTGTATATTTTTTTATATAATGATAGTCAAATTGTAACGACCTGACCGGTCGTTTTGAGTTAGCATCAGGTGACCAAGTATGGGATCCTATCTATTCAGAGTTCCCCAACAGCAGCTTAGCTTAGTAGCAACACTCTTTCTACTTGTGTGGCGCTGCCGGATGCTTCGTGTTACTTGCCCCGTGTAATGTGTTATGACTGATGTAGATCGTTGGTTTTGGTTTTAACAGAAATGAGTATGAATTTGAAAGAGCAGTCTCAGTTGAAAGCTTTAAATTTGAAAGGTTTGACCAATATTTGACTTGTTTGTATATGATCTCGGATCAGAAATTTTATGATTTGGTTAGTTCCGTTAGGATATGTGCGACTTAGAAGCCTGATCGGAATGCATTTAGGAAGCCCGTGGGAGGTTTAGGCTTGAATTGGCGAAATTAAGAATTCGTCGTTTCTCGATTGATAGGTGAGATTTTGATATAGAGGTCGGAATGACATTCCGGAAATTGCAGTAGTTCCGTTATGTCATTTGGGATGTTTGTGCAAAATTTTAGGTCATTCGGACATGGTTTGGTTGGGTTTTTTATCAAAAGCGTATTTCAGGAGATTTTAGAAACTTAAACCTTAATCCGATGTGTTTTGGGTTATTTGGTGTTGTTTGAGATGATTTGAAGGTTGGTACAAGTTTAAATAAGGTTTTAGAATATGTTTGTAATTTTTGGTTGAAGTCCCGAGGGCCTCGGGGTGATTTCGGAATGATTTCGGAGAGATTAGAATTTTGTTGCAGCAACTAATATTGTTGCTTCTGGTATTTTCGCTTCTGCGGAATTGGGACCGTAGAAGCGGTATTGCAGGAGTGAGAAGGAAGTTGCAGAAGCAAGAAGGTTTGCAGGTGCGGATTTAGGGACCGCATATGCGAAGTCGCAGATGCGACCATTTGGCTGCAAGAGTGGAGTTTTGCCCCTTAGTGAATTTCCGCAGAAGCGGAGCTTGGGCCGCAGAAGTGGAAGCCGCAGAAGCGAGTTTTGACCGCAGATTCGGTTTCTCCTGGGCAGAGATATTAAAGTTCATCTTCGCGAATTTTTTTGAAGGGTTTCTCATTCTAACTCCGGGCTTGGTGAATTTTGATCGATTTTGAAAGGGAATTTCAAGGAGCTTCGATAAGGTAAGAGTTTTTGACTCAAAACATAATCCTATGGTGTTATTTCATTAATTTAGACTGGAAATTTAAAGAAATCATGGACTAAAAATGGAGGTTTAGGGTTTGAACTTAAGAGGGCTAAGACTAGGGATTTGAGGGGTCAAATGGACTCCGATTCTTATGTTTTTGATATGTGTGAACTCGTGGCGAGATATGGAACCCGCTGGTGTAAAGATTTTAGCATTTTGAAAAGTGGGCCCGGGGCTGGGGTTTTGCTAATTTCGGGATTTTTGATATTTTTGATTTTTTCGCTTGGGCTTTGATCCCTTAGCCTATTGTAACATATTCGCTCTGGTTTTGGTAGATTTGACGCGCGAGGAGGCCGATTTGAGAGGCAAAGGCATCGCGAGCTAGAGATTTAGCCGAATCAAGGTGAGTAATGATTATAAATGATATGATGAGGGTTTGAAACATCGGATTTGCACATCGTATTGCTATATTGAGGTGACTTGCACGCCGGATAGCGAGCATGGGGTAGAGCACCGTTGGAGATTGTGATTTGGTCCATCCCGATTGATGAATTTACTGCGTATTTGATTAAAATTTACTTGTTATTATCATAATTTGGGCTGGTTGCCATATTTGGGCTTCGTGCCAATTATTTGAACCCCTTCGGGGATGGTTGTTGATATTTCCTCACTGTTCCAATTCAATACTTGAACTCAGTCATGTATTTTCTACTGTTTTCAAAACTCAGCCAAGTTATTTTGCTTTAACACTTGTAATAAATCTTTCCTATACTATTTTTGGGCTGAGCAGCATGTTTTAATGTTTCCTGAAGGGCTAATGTGTTTTTGACTGAGTAAGGCCGAAGTCCTGTGTGTGAGGATACTTTTTGATCGAGCTGCACATCGCAGCAGCGTTATACTGATTTTGATATCAGGCCGAGGGCCTAGATTTGATACCACGAGATGGCTTGATATTGTGCTCGGGTCGTAAGGGGGCCCTCTCGGAGTCTGTACACCCCCAGTGAGCGTCGTCAACGATAAATGGATTGGCCTGCATCCCGCAACAATATATGGATCGGGCTGTACGCCACAGCGGTACTGGTACTGTTCTATGTGTTTACTTTGTTTCATTTGTCTGCCATGTGATGACCCGACCCGCCGTCTCATGTGTTTCCGTCCCATTTTCCCTGTTTATTACTCCTTCATGATTTATTATATGTGTTGGGCGAGTTTGAGTTGACTCGGATTGGATTTGGTAGGAAATGGGGCAATTAGTCTCTTTAAGGAAAGGTTGGTTTGGAAAAGTCAACCAGAAGTTGACTTGTGAGTTAGAGGGTTCGGATGTGATTTTCGACGATTCGGTTAGCTTCGGGGGATGATTTGAGGCTTATGAGCGCAATCAGAAGAAATTTTGGAGGCTCGATGAAGAATTAGGCTTGAATGGGAAAAGTTAGTATTTTGGCGAATTCCGGTTGATGGGTGAGAATTTGATCCATGGGTCGGAATGGAATTTCGAGAGTTTCTGTAGTTTCGTTCGGTGATTTTGGATATGTGTGTAAATTTTCAGGTCATTTGGACATCGTTTGGTCGGGATTTGATCGAAAGTGCATTTCGAAAGTTCTTGAAGAACTTAGGCTTTGATTTGGTGAAATTTGATGATTTTGATGTTAACTATAGTGATTTGATGATTCGAGCAAGTTTGAATAAGGTAATAGATAATATCTGTGCTTTTGGTTGAGGTCCCGGGGGCCTCGGGGTGATTTCGGGTGGCTAAACGGTGAATTTGGAGTTTGTTGCCTGGAAGAGTTTTGTTGGTTCTGTTGTTTCCGCATCTGCGGAAAAGGGGCCGCAAAAGCAGTTCCGCAGATGCGGAGGTTAGGTCGCATAAGCGAATTTGGGTCTGGGAACCCTTTTCCGCAGAAGCCGTCGTGGATCTGCAAATGCGACGACCGCAGAAGCGGTTCTAGACCGCATAAGCGGTCTAGGGGATTTTAAGTGTGATGTATTCGTTGTGGTTTTAAGTGTGATGGGTTATATCCCCTTAGCCTATTGTAATGTATTCGTTGTGGTTTTGGCCAGATTCGATGCGCGTGGAGCCGGTTTGAGTCCTGAGGGTTTGAAACCCCCGATTTGCACATCATAGTGTTGTATTGAGGTGACTTGCACGTCGGATATGAGCGTGGGTGGAGCACCGTTGGGGATTATGACTTGGTCCGTCTCGGTTGTTGATTTTACTACGTATTTGACTGAAACTACTTGTTATCATCATAATTTGGGCTGATTGCTATGTTTGGGCTTCGTGCCAACTATGTGAATCCTTTTAGGACTGATTTCACAGTTTTTGCATCACTTGCATATTATTTGATCTCGGTCCAGGGTTTTAATACTGTTTTGCAAACTCAGCCATTTTTCTTAAGATTTGAAAACTTAAACAATATTTTATTGACGTTTTGAGCTGAGGACTATCATGTTAACATTGCCCAAGTGGCTTATGTGCATTTCTGGACTGAGCATGGATCGGGCTGCACAGTGCAGCAGTGTTATAATGATTTCTGAATATATGGATGGCTCAGGCTGCACGCCGCAGCGGTGTTATATCGATATTGAGGCCGAGAGCCTTTTTGAAGCCAAGACATGGTTGATATTGCGCTTGGGCTGTAGGAGGCCCTTCGGTGTCTGTACACACCCCCAGTGAGCGCCGTCGATGTTAAATGGATCGGACTGCACGTTGCAGTGGGTACCGGAGTGTACCGTCATATGCATTGTATTGCATTCATATTTTTGTGCATTATTCGATGTTTGTGTTATTTCTTGAGATATTTATTTGCTGTACTGATATTGTGTGATCACTGTTAAAACGGATAAATTTGAGACAGTGGTAACAGTGACATTGTATGACGTAAACGGGTCAGGTAACGAGGGCTGACCAGGAATAAGAATGTTGCCTGTAGGGCGAGTTTATGAGATCAATTATGCATACTTGTTTGTGCCCGAGGGGTTGACTTTTGTACTGGCTTGCACTACATGTTCCGTATTTAATTGCTTAACTATGGGAAAAAGATATTTTCAAAAAGGGGTTTTGAACTGAGTCAAGATATTTTCTAATGGATTTTCACGTTTTTACTATTTTCTCAATGGTTACACTGTACCATATAGCATGTATATTTGCTTTATGTGGTTTATTGCTGCTCAGTTATTATTTACCCTTATTACTCACTCAGTCGGAGTACTCACTTTACTCCCTGTACCTCGTGTGCAGTTGCAGGTATTGTGCACCCGGTATCGGGTTATTAGCGGATCGAAGGTAGCACTATTGTAGCCGAGCAAGGTGACCGCCAGCGTCCGCGGCACTGGACTTCATCTTCCGGACTCCAGATTTTATTTTTGTATATGTTATTGGCCCTGTAGTGGTGTTAAGTCTTCTTTAGATGCTCATGACTGGTGACACCCTGATTTGGGTTGTATTTCCGCTACTTGTTGTTTTAAATCATAATAAGACTGTTCCTTCATGTTTAAAAAAAATGGTTAAAAGAACGATTCGGGTTAGTTGGCTGGCCTTGTCTTCACGAGAGGCGCCATCACGATCGGGTTTGGGAATTGGGTCGTGACAAGTCGGTATCAGATCCTAGGTTACTAGGTCTCACGAGTCATAAGCAGGTTTAGTAGAGTTTCGCGGATCGGTACGGAGACGTCTGTATTTATCCTCGAGAGGCTGCAGAACCTTTAGGAAACTTCACTTTCTTGGAATTCTTATCGTGCGTACTTGATTCAGCTTGAGATATAATTCTTGAAATTTCCTTCCTCACGTCTGTATGCACACATGAGCACTCAGTATTGTATGTGCCTTGATGGCTTGTGATTCCCCAATCAAGGGGTCAGATGCGATCTCCGAGAGTTTGATGTTGGGCCAGTCTGGAGGACTTGAGGCCGGATCTATGCCTATGGCTTGAGCACCAAGGTGCTGATTGTGTGAGCAGGTGTTTTGAACTTATATGTTCAAAATTATCCCTATTAGCCAGAATGACGGTTGGATATCCATGGGATGAGTATGTTAGTACTGCGAGATGTATCTATATGACTTGGTAGTGACGAAGAAGTCTGCTGGATAATGGATGAACTGTTAAGTGTTTCGTTTCCTATTGCGGTTTGATGTGTAGCCCAAATATGGGCGCGTGAAGAATATTTTTGTATCTCCTAGTTGGAAAGTGAAGTGCATTACGTGTTGCGATATGAGTTCAGACTCAAGAAGACTAAATGGCTGTGTTATGTGTATGATGGTGGAAGGTGTGCTGAAATACTAAACTCAGGCGAAGCAGTTGGGTTATCTCCTGCGGAGTGTTCTTAAGGGATACGATTCTTATGTATATGTTAGAAGATCTCATGTGTAATTGAAGGGTACGTGTTGAAATTTGAAAATTCGGGTTGCTTAAGGGAGTGGACTCAGTTGATGTGGGGATGAATGCGAGGTTTGCGGAGGATTGCAGAACTGGATGATCTGTGTTTTCACAACCCTATAAATGATTTGAGAGTAATCTCACTATGTTATTGTGCCATCAATGGAGTAAAAGTGTTATGAGCTATTGAAATATTTTGGTCTATGGCTTCGAGCCAAGTTGGGGAGGTTACTGTGGATTAGCTAATTGCATGGTTATGTGCTATGTTGGTTTCGTTTCGAGATATGCTGGAGAATCAGTTCTGGTTGCAGAAATTGAGCCGAGGATGGCACGAGTGAAGCAAAATCTGTTGGTATTTGAGGTCCCGAGGGCCTAGGTGTGATTTCGGGTGGTTAAACGGTGAATTTGGAGTTTGTTGCATGGAAGAGGTTTGCTGGTTCTGTTGTTTCCGCATCTGCGGAAAAGGGGCCGCATAAGCGGTTCCGCAGATGCGGCGGTTGGGTCGCATAAAGGAATTTGGGTCTGGGAACCCTTTTCTGCAGAAGCGGTCGTGGATCCACAAATGCGGCGACCGCAGAAGCGGTTCTAGACCACATAAGCAGTCCAGGGGATTTTAAGTGTGACCGCATAAACGGTCGTTTGGTCGCATGTGCGAGGACCGCATGTGCTGTTGTTTGACCTCAGGAGCGGAAATCGGCCTGGGTTTAATGAACAGTGTTTCACGAATTTGAAAGAGAAGGAAAAATATTTTGGACCTCGGCTTAGGCGATTTCTTGGGCGATTTTGAAGAGAATTCGAAGGGCTTTCATCAGGTATGAATTATTGGACTCAGATTATGTTATTAGGATGTAAAAACAGGGATTAAACACTGAAATTCAAGGAATTAATGGTTAAAAATGGAGGTTAGGGCTTGAAACTTAAGAGAGTTTGAATTAATGATTTGAGGGGTCAAATGGACTCCGATTCTTGTGTATTTGATATGTATGAACTCGTGGCAAGATAAGGATCGTATTGATGTAAAATTTTTAGGATTTCGAGAAGTGGGCCCAGGGCTCGGGTTTTTTCCAATTTCGTAATTTTCGATATTTTTTGAGTCTTTTCAATTGGGTTATATCCCCTTAGCCTATTGTAATGTATTCGTTGTGGTTTTGGCCAGATTCGACATCCGTGGAGGCCGGTTTGAGGGGTAAAGGCATCGCGGGCTAGAGATTTCACCGGTTCGAGGTGAGTAATACTTGTAAATGATATCCTGAGGGTTTGAAACCCCAGATTTGCACATCATAGTGTTGTATTAAGGTGACTTGCACGCCGAATATGAGTGTGGGGTAGAGCACCGTTGGGGATTGTGACTTTGTACGTCCCGGTTGTTGATTTTACTGCGTATTTGACTGAAACTAATTGTTATTATCATAATTTGGGCTGATTGCTATGTTTGGGCTTCGTGCCAACTATGTGAATCCTTCGGGGACTGATATCACTGTTTTTGCATCACTTGCATATTATTTGATCTTGGTCCAGGGTTTTAATACTGTTTTGCAAACTCAGCCATTTTCCTAAGATTTGAAAACTTAAACAATATTTTATTGATGTTTTGAGCTGAGTACTATATTGTTAACATTGCCCAAGTGGATTATGTGGAATTCTGGACTGAGCATGGATCGGGTTGCGCACTGCAGAAGTGTTATAATGATTTCTGAATATATGGATGGCTCAGGCTACACGCCGATGCGGTGTTACATCGATATTGAGGCCGAGAGCCTGTTTGAAGCCAAGACATGGCTGATATTGCGCTTGAGCTGTAGGAGCCCCTCCGGAGTCTGTACACACCCCCAGTGAACGCCGTCGACGTTAAATGGATCGGACTGCACGCCGCAGTGAGTACCGGAGTGTACTGTCATATGCATTGCATTGCATTCATACTTTTGTGCATTATTCGTTGTTTGTGTTATTTATTGAGATATTTATTTGCTGTACTGATATTGTGTGATCACTGTTAAAAAGGATAAATTTGAGACAGTGGTAACAGTGACACTGTATGATGTAAACGGGTCAGGTAACGTGGGCTGACCAGGAACAAGAATATTGCCTGTAGGGCGAGTTTATGAGCTGAATTATGCATACTTGTTTATGCCCGAGGAGTTGACTTTTGTGCTGACTTGCACTACCTGTTCCGCATTTAATTGCTTAACTGTGGGAAAAAGATATTTTCAAAATGGGGTTTTGAACCGAGTCAAGATATTTTCTAAAGGATTTTCACGTTTTCCCTGTTTTCTCAATTGTTACACTGTACCATATAGCATGTTGATTTTCTTTACGTGGTTTATTACTGCTCAGTTATTATTAACCTTTATTACTCACTGAGTTGGAGTACTTACTTTACTCCCTGCACCTCGCGTGCAGTTGCAGGTATTGTGCACCCGGTAGCGGGTTATTAGCGGATCGAAGGTAGTAGTATTGTATCCGAGCAAGGTGTCCGCCAGCGTCCGCGGCACCGGACTTCATCTTCCGAACTCCAGATTTTATTTTTGTATATGTTATTGGCCCTGTAGTGGTGTTAAGTCTTCTTTAGATGCTCATGACTGGTGACACCCCTGTTCGGGTTGTATTTCCGCTACTAGTTGTTTTAAATCATAATAAGACTGTTCCTTCATGTTTAAAAAAATGGTTAAAAGAACGATTCGGGGTAGTTGGCTGGCCTTGTCTTCACGAGAGGCGCCATCATGACTGGATTTGGGAATTGGGTCATGACATGCCATTACCTGTTGTTTGTGCTACTTCATGTGATATATACCGGATTGATTGACATTATCTTTTAACTGAGTGTGGTGCCCGAGGGGCGGATTTCTATGCTTACCTGCACTATTTGTTTTGCATTTATTTACATAGCAGTTGAAAAAGTCATTTTCAAAAGAGGTTTTTAACTAAGCTATGATATTTCTAAAGATTTCACGGCTTCACTGCTTTTCTCAAAGAGTTTTTACACTGCTCCTATACAACATAATGGTTTGCTTTACGTGATTTCTTACGTCTCAGTTGTTATTTACCCTTATTACTCACTAATTTGGAGTACTCACTTTATTTCCTGTACCTCGCGTGCAGATGCATGTATTTGTTCACCAGTAGCGGGTCTTGGCTGATCGGAGGAAGAGTTATCGATGTTTAGTGAGGTGACTGCCAGCGTTCGCGGCACCGCTTTTCTCCCTTTTTATTTCCTTGTCCTATTTTGTGTATTTCAGACCGAGTTGTGTTCATATTCTAATAGTTGCTCGTGACTTATGACACCCCGGTTTGGGCTGTTCGGGCTGTACTTTCGTTAATTATCACCGTTAAATCATATTTAAACTGCTTATGAATTGTTTAACTGTTTTAAAAGGATGATTTGTGTTTAGTTGGCTGGCCTTGTCCCTATGAGAGGCGCCATCATGACCGGATCCGGGTTTGGGTCGTGACACAAATTTTGTATATATTTTGTATAGTGACAGTCTATTTTAGTATATTTTTTGTATAGTGACATTCTATTTAGTATATACATTGCATAAAATTTGTATATAGGGTGTATCATGCTTCTTGCAGTGTATTCATAATATATCATTAATGTATCCCGAACGCTTTTGTGTATTCAAAGTGTATAGACTGTTCTACAGTGTATAAATTTTCTATAATTTAATGTATTAATTTGAATCTTGTTAGTGCCATCTTGAAACGCTCTGCAAAAAACAAAACAAAAAACCCAAAATGAAAATGAAAATTTTTCTGAATTTAGCATTATTATAAGCCTAAAAGAAAGCATTTATGAGGTAGAATATGTCGAAATGAGAGTAAACGAAAGACCATCAGCAAACAGTATCGTCATTTCTTTGTGGATAAAACTAAAATGCAATTTTTAAATATTCAAATGGAATTACGACGTGGTCTTTCCTCTTTAAATTTTGGAGAAAATATCATTTATAGCCACTCGGACCAAACCTATAACATTCAGTAGCCCAAAATTATAATACACATTTTATAGTCCAAAATAATTCCAGTTGCTAGCCCAAAAGTATTGCTTTCTGCTTTTTTCTTTAGCAATTCAAATTTTTGTTCTTTGATTCCTCGATCGAGCTCTTTAGTTTCTCGATTCTCTATTTGATCACATCATTCTCGTTAAGAAGCTGTGATTTCTCTGGCTCCAGTACCGCTATCTTCAGTTTCAGTGCAGAGGTTTTTGACGCAACATCTGATGTTTCATCGATGGCGATCTCCACCAGCGCATAGTCATAAACCTCGTCGTTAGTAATGTTTATCTGCCATAGTCAAACTTGAAAATAGTAAGCAAAATTGTTGAAAATGGGGAACAAATAAAATATTAGTTTACTTCAGCAACCAAAAATGCAAAAAATTCTTCTCAGAATTTGAAAAAATAATCCAAAAATGAGTAGATATGCAACAACGCCATGGAAGCAACTTCTTGTCAAGTCCCTCAGCTCTAATTCCCATCTTAATCATTCCACCTACTTTCAACTCGTAAAATCCCTTCATTTTTGTTCAAATTTTTTCTTAATTTTATTAAAAAGAATTTCTAAAACAATAAAAATTAGTTTTTTCTGATCTAATTTTTCTTTGGTATTATTAGGCTATTGGATCCAATGGCATGCTATGTTATCACCTCTATTGCCAACTGAGTGAGTTGTTTCTCACATTTTTCTTTCATCTTTTTGAGTATTTTTTTCCTTCTGTTTTGTGAAAGCACAAGAAGTTAAAAAGGTACTTTCTCCTCACAAAATTTAGAGAAAACTACGATATATAGCCCTTCAAAATTTTAATAGCCCATGTTTTCCTCCTTGGGCCCGAAATGTCCCTCCGACCCAAATTTATTATATCTAATAGCCCATAATTCATAAACCACCCACGCCTTTTAACTTGCTCCGTTATTTTCCTATTGCACTCGCCTCTCTCGAACACCTTTTTTTCTCAAACACAACTTCTTTATTTTTACTCTTGCTCTCAATGTAAGTCAAAATTTCAATAGATTTTTCGATTTTTGTTCATAGTCAAATCTATAATGGGGGAAAAGAAGTCTTTGAAGAAAAAAAGGAAGTTGAGGGCATCTCCAAATTCTCTAAAATTAGCTGGTAAATTAATAAAATATAACTCTAATTTTATTAGAAATGATGATGACGATTTTGAAGATTTACCAGAATTTGGGTGCGATTTGGGGCATGCAACCCCTAAATCTGTTGAATCAATGCAAAATACCCCTATTGAAGGAATGCAAACTACCCATATTGATAGAAGGACACGTTCTCATAGCGGGACTCCTAGCGATAGAGTAACAAGGTCACAAACTGCTCAACGTGTAGTTGTTGAAAAAGGCACAAGCTCAAAAAGAATGATTAAAATAGTAGGAAAGGATGTTGTAAAGGATAAGGGTAAAGGTTCTAAAAGGAAGGCTAAAAGGGATGGGGATGATGTTCCATAAAAAAAAGTTCATGTTGATCAAAAATGTTCCAGCTCATCTTATTTGAAGGCATTTTCTAATGATATAGCTTTGACTTGTGTGCGCTTAGTTTATTTTAGTATGTAGAAAATTTATCTAATATAGTAGTTATGTTTCTGATTTCTATATAAAATGTATCATTCTTTTTCATATTGTATATAATTTGTATCAAGTCAATAAGTGTGAGCACGTGATTTTTGCCCTAAGTGAATTATTCCCAAAAATTCAAACAAAATAATTTTTCTTTATTTATACAATTTTATGAATTTTGTGTTATTTGTTGTTAATTGTTCGCATTTTATTTGTGCATTTTAATTCATATGAAACATATAAAAAATATACTTGACATTTGCATTTTAGGTTTTAATTTCATATTTTAGGATTAATTAGTAGTTCAGTTATTTTTAAAACAAAATATAAGAAAAATAACAAATATAGTCTATTTTCGATTTTTAATTGTTAAATGTTAAATTTGTCATGAAATAGATTTTTTCAAACAATTTTAGGAATTAGTTGGTTTAACTTTGAGAGTATATTTTTAATAAAATCAGAAAACTAAAAATATAAATAAAAATAAATTAAAAGAAATAAAAGAAAAATAATTAAAAAGAAAGAGTGGTCTTAATAAGGTGCCACAATTGGGCCAAAATTGCTTGTAACCCCAATGAAATCTGATCCAAACCCATCCCAGTCCGGCCCAAAAAACCCCAAACCCGGCCTGCCCTTTTCCTTAACCAAACGACGCCGTTTGGCGTCCTCAAATATAGGCCGTCAATTTCTCATCATCCAACGGCCAGTATTCACTCTTGATTATTTCACAAAAATGTCCGAAATCCCTAACAACCCTAGAGACATCTGCTTCCTCCTCGTACTCTCCCCTGTAACGCCACCAGCGCCGCCGCCGGAGAAAACGCCACCATCTCCGGTGGCTCTCAAATTCACACCCTTAGACCACTTTAATGCCCTCATCATAAATATCCTATTAGGTCCCTTCGAATCCCACTGGACCGTCTCGAATATTCAGATTTGCTACGGCCATCTCCGCCGTCCATGGCGGCGATATCGCCCAAATCGGAAAAAATTAACGCCCCTAACCCTCCGCAACACCCTTATTCCGAATATTTAATTGGTTTCCTTCGAATCGTGGCCAAACCATTCAAATATCGAACTTAAATTTTCCGTCCATGACTCAACTTTCTCCGTTCACCCTTAAATTAACACCGTGGGACCGCCATAACATCCTCTATCGAACCCCCCAAACCCCACCCCTCAAATCTGGCTGGAATTTCTCAAATATCAAAATTAAATTTTCCGGCCAAAACCCTAACGGCTCCAAAATGTTCCAAATTGAAGCCTCATGGTCCCCTGGCCCTCTTTGTGATGAATTCAATATCGATGACCCTCAAATTTGACTGGAGACTGTCCACTTTTTTTATCAGAAGAATGAGTGAGTTTCTTTTTCCTTTGTTGTTTCTTTTCCTGTTTTCTTTTATTTTGTTCTCGTAGTCTTAATTTCTAGGTTAATTTTAATTTTTATTTTGGAAACCCTTGTTCTAATTTTTGTATTATGATTTCATAATATTTCCGATTGGTAGTCTATTCTTTGATAATTGGTATTGATGGTCGTTAATTGGTCTTGCTTGAGTACTGCTAGGTTTGTTTAAATTAGTAATTTGATATTAACTACTTAATTAGTTCAGTGTTTGTTAATTTTAGTCACATAGGTGATTGGTTATAGCTGATACTTTAATTAGGATAAAAGGGACTGGAATTCTAATTAGGTTAATTCAGTAATTTCAAGGGGAATACAAGGGTATTTGGGTAATTAGAGTGAGATAGGAATGCTGTAGATCACACTAGAATAGCTTAGAATAGGACTTTAATGCATATTTTTTTTAACGTAGGGGGTATAACTTGGGTAACAAGTCAGAAAATAAGGGACTAATTGAATAAATAGATAGGGACTGAAGTGGTAAACAGAAAATTGAGGGCTGCCTTCATCTTTTCCTATAAAAAGGCATCACCAATGCCTTAACTCAGAAGTTTTCGGAGCCCTCAAAATTCCCCCCAAAATAAGTATTCTCTCAACTCTTTAGATCTGAAACAGGATATTCAAAAAAAAAATCAAAAAGCCAAAAACAATATAAATTACAAAAAAATGAAATACAAAAAAAAAGGTGGTTTAGTTCAAGCTTCTTAGTTTAAATTCAAACTTTGGAGATTAATCTGCATTCCCTAGTTAAGTTTTGGTAATTGGAAGTTTCAGAAGTCTATTGGTTTGGTTTCGAGTAGCTTTGGATTCAATTAAACTGGTTTTGATTGAGTTTTGGGTTTGCTGTGGTATCCTGGAGCATTTCGAGTCTATTTGAGTGTGTTTCAAGTGATTTGTGGCTAATTGATTGGATTTTGTTTGGTTTAAACTCTCCCCGATCAGTTGATCTGGTTCTGGCTGTTGTGATCTCTGTTTATTACTGCTGATCCCTTTCCTCATTTTCAAATTTGAATTCCAAGTACACTCTCATTGTCTCTAATGATGCAGAAATTTGGTTCAAATGTATGAACGATTTGGAAAGTCAATGACAAAGAACTGCTACTTGTTCATTTGAATTTGTTGTGAATTGTTGTAGCTTTAAATATTCAGATTAGATATCCACATTTATTTTGAACTATAATGAACTATTGGACTGTTAATTTGCAGTTATCAGCCGTAGTTAGTACTTTATTTGCGTTTTAGCATTTTTGTTTAAAAATTTAAAAAATAGAAATAGATCAGTAGTTAGTATTAACAGTTCATTTGAAGTAAGCACCCAGTATCAAATGTTGACTGACTTGGATTAGTTAGTTGTTTGATAATTAGATATGGACAAAGTATGAATTTAGGTTCTTAATTTGTAAGTAATGTTCTGTTAATTTGGCAGTATCAAATGTTGACTGATTTTGATTAGTTAGTTGTTTGATAATTAGATGTGGACAAAGTTTGAATTTAGGTTCTGAATTTGCAATTAACATTCTGTTAATTTGATTAAGTATACATTATCTACCTTATTGCCAATTATTGAACACGCTCAGCATAGTTTGGAGCAATGTCGCTGGGCCAATGTTTAAACATGGGCCTGCCTAGCTTCAGGGGTTCGATCCCTTGATTTTCCCTGTATTGCTTAATCTACTTTGTCCAATTTGGGTTGGCCTTAGGCCCAATATCTGTGTTTGCTAGGTATTCTGTACGGCTTGCATATTGTGTGACTTGGGCTCCTTGGGCCCAAGCTTATGACTTACCTGCCCTTTGCATGCTTGGTGTATAGTCTTTCCATATGGGCTACGTTCAAGCCCAAAAATGGCTAGAACCTGAATATAATTAAGAAGATATTAATTAATAAGGATTTCTTTTATTATTAGAGACGTATTAGATAGAAAATTAGTTTACTTCAGATCGTACCTTTAAATAAAAATGAGATGAGCCTCGCCAAACAAAAACAAACAAATTGCGGGGCCCTCGATAAATATTTATACAAAATACTTAGACTTCGGGATGGGCCGTTCAGCGAATTTCACGGTCTTCCCCAAAGATAATAATGCGTTAGTCACTTTAGGTGCGTTTTTAATAATTTTACCTTCTTAAATATGGGTGCACATTTATGTGACCCAAATCCAAATCTCAACAAAGTCGAGACGTGTCAAAAATTGTGGGTGCATTTATGTGACGTGATTCGAGATAAGTTTTCACGACGTTGCAATTCTCGTAAAATAATAATCATAAAAGCGGTTCAAAGTTAAAGGCACATAGGGTAAAACATGTACTAATATCAAGTAAATAAGCCAAATATGACAGTTGAGCGACCGTGCTAGAACCACGGAACCCGGGAATGCCTAATACCTTCTCCTGGGTTAACAGAATTTCTTACTCGGATTTCTGGATCGCGGACTGTTAAACAAAGTCAATAATTTCCTCGATTCGGGATTCAACTGGTGACTTGGGACATCATAAATCTCCTAGGTGGCGGCTCTGATTTCTAATAAACAAATCCTGTTTCGATTGTCCTTTAAGTGGAAAAACTCCTTTATACCATTAGGGGTGTAGCAAAAAGGAGGTGTGACAGCTCTGGCGACTCTGCTGGGGACAAGAGCCCAGAACGTTTGGTTCAGGTTTCAGAATTCGAGCTTAGATAAATTGTTATAGTTGGCTTTATCTGATTTTGCTACATGTTCAATGCCTTATGTGCTAAATGTGTTACCGCTTTAATATTTGTTGAATTGTATATAAATTGTCGCGAATCCCTCCCTTTTTTTGAGTCTTCTACATCATGGAGAAGGGTGCACTTCGTGTAGCTTCTCTTCTGTTTAGAGTCTTTTTCCCAATTTAGAACGAGGTTGGAATAAGTTTCAAAGCCGTCGGAGCTTCTGTATCCCCGGTACGCTACCTCCCCCTCGGCCCGAGTTGTCCGCTCGGGTAAGCCAGGTCTAGACCAATAAACCTAGGGTTTAAACCTAGAAGAACAATAACCTTATGCTGGATCCTAGTAGGACGCTTGTTTGCATCATGTGAATTTGACTTAGGGGACTCAACGCAGGGGTTGGGTCCGTCTAGGACAAGAGACTTGAATTAAAATGACCATCCTGATGCATCTTACGTGCTACTTGCGCATTTATTTGCCCGGCTTCGCATGTTGATCGGCTTGTATACAATGAGTGAAAAATTGTGAAAAATAGCACTGTTAGGACTAAGTGAGGGTAATCATTTGTTTGAAAAAAAAAAAAAACCAATGCCCAACTAGTACAGAAATACTGCCGGATTTTCGAAAAATGAAAAAAAGAGAAAAAGGAAATTTGAAATTAGAAAGAAAAATGGTTGTTCAAAATAGCTTTGATTTTGGCACATCTACCCGAACTACGATGGTTTAATTCTCACCGGATGTGAGATACGTAGGCATCCCTCATCGGGTCCAACCACCCCTTTTCAAAATAGCCAAAAAATAGCAAAATTTGACTTTGGTCAAAATAAGTCGGGTGATGCCATTCTTGTTCAAAATAAGCCGAATGTCCCCAAAAGGGCGCTGGAAGGCTGTTTTTGCAAGAACAGACACCCCGAGCCATCTTAGAATGGTTTGCAAGCATAGCCTTAAAATTTCCCTTGCGGAAGTGTTGTAAGGCCGTATTTTGCAAAACCGAGTCTTTGTTTTCTGAAATAAAATTTCAAAAATAGCCATTTTGTTTTAAAAGTCAAAATATGTCATTACATGGCCAGTTTCTTCAAATAGCCGTAGTCAACATTGAAACCTTCTCAGTCTTGCGCATGCCTGTGGCGATGCCGAGTGATGCCCCGCGGGCCCCAGGATGTGAAGATTTGATGTACTCTTGATCTAGTTTTTTATCATCTAGTCTGTATTCTGTTATTTCGAGTCTATTTTTGTAGTTTCCCTTCAAGAAAAACATTTTGAAAATCCAAAAAAAAAATAAAAATTTGCATTCAATTTGCAAGAACTACGCTTGATCTGATTCATGCAGGGTCATGATACGTAGGCAATCTCCATAGGATTCGACCGTAACCATATGAAAGAGAAAAAATAAAAAGAAGGAAAATAAAAATTAAAAAAAAAAGAAGAAAAGCGGAAAAACAAGGAAAAAGAGGGGGAAAACAAGGGAGAAAAAGAAAAACAAAAAGAGAGAAAATAATAAACCAAACGAGAGAAACAATGAGAAAATAAGGGCAAGGGGGAAGAAATAAAATAAAAGTTGCAATCGGGAATGCCAGATGATCCTCTATATTCCCCAGATACGCCCGCTTACCACAATTTTACCAACTACCCTAATAACTCCATCACTCATCTTCCATTCACCTCTCTCCGACATGGCCCTCCAGTTATATCCAATACTCCCAATAATGAATACCCACTCAAAGCTCACAATGCCCAATATCACACCTCCGAGGTTGCCCGCAAGGTCCTCTATTCATACAAGAGGAGCTCCCACGATAAGCAGCTTCATGCTAGAAATAAAAGGGTTACGGGAAGAGAAGGGCGATATGGGGTACCCAGGAAGTTAAAATGCACAGAACAATCATTCACGGACAAGCGAAGAGTGGAAGGCCAGGGCAGCATGCCCGCAGGGTTCAAAGTACCAAAATTTAACTTGTACGATGGGCATGGAGATCTGGTAGCCCACCTGAAGGTCTATTGCAACGAAATGAGGATTGTTGGAGAGAAAGATGACGTGATGATGTCATATTTCAGTGAAAGCCTAACTGGGGCAGCCTTGGACTGGCATACCCGTCAAGATGTTGATAAGTGGTTTACATTGGGTGACATGGCTTAAGATTTTGTCCAATCCTTTCAATGCAAATCAAGTGTTACCCCAGACCGCACCTTGCTATCTAAGATAGAAAAGAGGCCGGAGGAAAGCTTTAATGAGTTTGGGCTCAGATGGAGGGAGCACGCTGCTCGAGTCAGTCCCCCGATCAGTAAAAAAGAAATGGTTAAGATTTTTCTACAGGCCCAGGGACCCACCTACTACAGTTATTTGTTCCCAGCCCTCGGAAAGCCTTTCAATGATGTGTTAAAAATGGGGGAGCTAGTAGAAGAAGGAATCAAGTCAGACAAAATCGTGAGCTGTCCGAAATCCATTCAGAACGTACCAGTAAAGTTGGTAGGAAGAAAGAGGAACAGAAAAGATAATCCAATAGGCCCTCGTGATCAACACTTCCAGCCTCGACATCATCCTCGTGGTTATCCGTGTGCACAGAACACCCAAAGTTGCCCATCACAGTATCCAGCTCCTCGAAATACTCATCTACCCCTGCGATCTTACCATAAACACCCCGGATTAGGTTTTTGTCCCAATCCAACATTTAAGAATGAGAGGTTACGGAAGAAGAAAACCTTCACTCCCTTGGGAGAATCATACGCCAGTCTGTTCCAGTGGTTGAGGACACTGGACATGTTGAAGCCGATTCAGATAAGAGCGTCGAACCCTCCTCCAAAGAAGTTTGATCCTTCTCAATGATGCGCATACTACTCAGGGGCCCTGGGGCACGACATAGAGAAATGTTGGAATCTGAAGAATGCAATTCAGAAACTTATTGATGTAGGCGACATTGTCGTGCAAAGTCCAGATGCAGCATATACTGGCCAAAGTCCATCTCCTGTGCATAACAAAACACATATGGTGGGTATGATTGATCGTGAGAATGAGTCGGCAAAAGAAACCCATAAGCAGTTTGCTTAGAACAACGTGATGAAGACTTGTGAAAATTCCAGTAGTCTTGGTGTGAAATTCAGTGGCTAAGACGTCGTGCTTCGTAATTGGGAAGACGCTCCATCTCTTGGAATTTTGGTGGTTTATTTTGTTGTCATTTCTGTTGTTCAGGTTATTTTCAGGGTTGCAATCCGGACATTGTCTTGTGACTCAAACCCTTCTATCTTTTCACTTTGCTTTGTTTAGTCATAATAGCTTGTTTAGTACCGTCTAGGTTTGTTCAAGGGTTCTAACTTTAGTCTAGTTTTCTTGTTTTGTTGTTTAAACCCTTTCACCGTCAGTCTAACTCAATTCTCTGTTTCTCGCCATTTCTAGTCATTCTATTTAGTTCCCTTCTCCTGTTACAACTCTTTTCATGCTGGTTCTAGTGACATGACATGCAGGCATAATTCTTAGCCCGATTTTAAAAAGTCAGTTTAGTAATGAAGCAATGAAACAATGTTAAATATGTAAGAACATTCGAGGGAAATAAATAAGGGCAATTTGAGATCACTTCGAGTCAAAATTGTGTGAAACCGGGGGCAGATAGAACATAAAGGAATACGGTTGAAATGCATCCTGCCGCATCGGTTTGAAGCCAAATGCAAGTTTGCCCCGAGTTTATAGGGGCCGTTCGTGGTACCGAGATTGTTGTCCAATGGTGCTGGGTAATTGACAAATGTGGAAGGCAAATGTGTGGATAGGGTACAATCAAAAGATGTTACGTATGTTTTCCTCATGTTTGTTTAATTGTGTAGTTTGTACTTAGCATGTTTTGGAGATTGGAATGACGAAGGCGTTTTGTTCTGCTATCCAAACACTTTATCCTTAGATACTCCTTTGAGCCTCGGTTATTTTCTTACATACCCCTCTTTTGGAATCAATAATAAAATTCGTAAACCCGAGCAGGGAAAGTAGGTAGAGAAACAAGAGAAAAACAGTAAAGAAAAAGAAGAGAAAGGAAAAATGAAGAAAAGAAAAGAAAAGAAAAGAAAAGAAATGAAAAGAAGAGAAAAGAAAAAAGAAGAGAAAAGAAAAAATAAGAGAAAAGAAAAAACAAGAAAAAATAAACGAAAAAGAAAAAAAAGAAAAGAAAAGAAAAGAAAAAGAAAAGAAAAGAAAAGAAGAGAAAAGAAACGAAAAGAAAAAAAAAGAAAAAGAAAAAAAAGAAAAGAAAAGAAAAGAAAAGAAAAGAGAAGAGAAGGAAAAGAAAAGAAATGAAAAGAAAGAAAAGGAAAGTGGAAGAAAGGAAAGATCGCAACAACAAAAGTAGTCACCTGAACTATGTTTGACTTGATCCCGAAAGGGTATGTAGGCATCCTCTCTCTGAGGTTCAGTCACACCGAAACAAAAACCCAAAAGTCCCCAAGAAGGAAACTGGGGCAGAAGTTGTGGGTTGTGAGAAATCTGATTCCGAAGTCGTAATTTTTGAACCCATGTTGAATTGTTTTGAGCCTTGATACCCTTCTTTCTAACCCCATCCAAAAGCCTGCATTACGGTCCAAAGAAATACCTTCTGATTAGTCTTCAATAAATGCAAAGTCAAGCAAGTAAAGATGAATCATGTCAGAGGCCACACTGCGGTACAAGAAGCAAACACTCCAGTGCAAGAAGAAAAATGATGAAAATGAGAGAGTCTTGTTGATGAAATCCTTCACGGATACCCCCAAGGCAATGAAAGATGAGAGAAATCAAAATGAGAGAGTCTTATTGGTGAAAACCCTCAGGGCACAGTAAGGCGACAGTGAGTTGAGAGAAAAACTAAAATGAGAGAGGCTTGATGGTAAAAATCTACGGGCACCACAAGTCGACTAAGGATGGTGAATCAGATCAAGCAAGCGGAGCATTGAAGCCCAGTTTCACTGCGAAAAGGTACAACAAAAGCCGAACATCAGATTTTCTAAAATAGAGTAGGCTGCAGGTGCATGTCAAGGTCATTAGAGTCTGTATCCACATCCGATAGGTTTCTACTTTGTAGTTTTTTTTGTTAGGAATCATCTCTTTCATTGTCCTCCTACTATATTCCTTTTGTCATGTTTACTTCCTCTTTCTGAGTCTGTTTGGTCGTAACAAGTGAGAAATGACTTCAAATCTGCCACCAAACTTTCCAATAAAACAAAACGGGATCTTGCCAGCATATCAAATTGTCATAAGTTAGGAAAGAACAACAGGCATACTGAGTTGGAAACAATCTGCACGCTTTGGTACCCTTGTTAAATACAAAGACTTAGTATATGTCAATTCATGAACGATGTCACAAATGAAGGGTCAGAGCGAACAGACCAAATGTATTTCCTAAGATAAGCTTGATAAAAGGGTGTTAAACCGGTCATGAGCAAGACTTCCAAGCAGAAGTCAAAGTCGTCACAGCCAATAGGGGAGCTGTAGACCTCAAGGACCGGGACCAGGGGTTAAGTCAAGAAAGAACAAGAAGCATCTTGAGTGGGTGGCAATTGACGGGCTTCAGGATTCGTGAGAAATACAAGGGTTTGATACAGGAACCATGCAGCAGATGGAGGGTGTTTTGGTGAACGGGTCAAAGGTATTCTCCGTGTCAAGGATAACAAAGAAAGTGGTTAATCAATAAACAAGCAAGGTCTTCTAGGGGGAAGCAGTTATCATGTCAATTGAAGGAGCAATAAACCTTAAAGCTGAAGCCTGTTTAAGTAAGGAAGAACCTCATACACACAGAATGGGGGGCAATAGTCGTGCTTTGGAATTTACATGAAACATAAAGATTGGGGAGATACCAGTTAACTCAACACAATAGATAGAAGATAGTAGGAGAATATTCTATGTGATGACGATGACAGAGAAAGGGGTTAGTCCAGAAACAAGCAAGGTCCTCGAGTGGAAATCAGTCATCTTGGCAAATGCAGAATCAGCCGCCCTCAAAGTTCAAGGCCACAAACCAACCACCACATTTTAAAAGTCACAAGTTTTCTTTGTTTGAAACAGGGACAAAGCAGTGCAAGAAAGTCGGTTCAACAATAGGAAGGAAATGAAAGGAAGAAGAGGAAAGCCGACAAAAGGGAAGTTTCTCAGATCCTTGCCCTTGCCTGTGTGCATAAAATGCTGCCATTGATTTTCACATTTTCCTCCTAGGATAAAAGGCCTAGTCTGATGGATTTTCCTCCATTTAGAGAATCTTAGTCTGATGAATTTTTCTCCTAAGATAGAAACCCTAGTCTGATGAACTTTCTCCTAGGATCAAATTCTTAGTCTGATGAAACTTTCTCCTAAGATAACAAAATAACAAAACCTAGTCCGATGAATTTTCTCTTAGGGTCTGCATTATAGTCTGATGAATCGTTCTCTTAAGATAGAAAACCTAGTCTGATGAATTTTCTCCTAGGATAAAAATCTTAGTCAAATAGTTTTACTCACAGGAGGCATACGTGCAAATCAAGTCTTTAGTTTTACTCTCACCGTTGCATCAATAACTTAGGTAACAATTCACAAGTTTACCCAGCCGCCAAACAGGGGCAGAAAATGTTCTTTGTCTGTTTATTTTGTTGCAGTCAGGAGCCCACCTGGAGAACAAGGGAAGTACAATTCAATTTTTAACATGCTGTACCTAGTTACCAAACTGGGGCAGAAACTTTTCTTTGTTTATTTATTTTGTTGTAGTCAGGAGCCCACCTGGAGAACAAGGGAATACTTTTCAATCTTCAACAGTCAGGCGCCCACCTGGAAAACAAGGGAATTGTAATTCAATTTTAGCTTTCAATTTTTAATATTTGATAACATGTTGTACCAAGTTACCAAACTAGGGCAGAAAATTTTCTTTGTTTGTCTATTTTGTTGAAGTCAGGAGCCCACCTGGAGAACAAGGGAATACTTTTCAAGATCAGCAATCAGGAGCCCACCTAGAGAACAAGGGAATGCATTTCAAGTTCAGCGGTCAGGCACCCACATGAAAAACAAGGGAAGCACAATTCAAATTTTAGCCTTTAAATTTTCATTATTGGATAACATGATGTGCCCAGTCACCAAACTGGGGCAGAAAATTTTCTTTGCTTGTCTATTTTGTTGCAGTCAGGAGCCCACCTGGAGAACAAGGGAATAATTTTCAAGCGTCAGCAATCAAGGGCCCGCCCGGAGAATAGAGTCACATATTTCAAATTGTAGCAGTCAAGCATCACTCTGAGGAATGGCAAAACATCCCCGATCACAATGCAAGGCAACAACGCAAGAAGTCCAGTGGACGAATACAAGTTCAAGGCAACACAAGAGCAAGTTTGAAGACATAGATAGGACTACTCTTGTAATTCATAGATCATAGCTTAGGCTAGTTTCTTTTTATTTTAACACGGTGTAATAAGGAGGTCAACGAGCAGTAGCAATAGCAACAACAGTGAAATCACAGCTCCTGGTAGTCCCGGCTACCAAACCTTCCCGAACTACACTGACCTGATTCCTGTTTAGCCCAGGATATGTAGGCAACCACCGAAGCAGGGTGCGATCAAACGTTTCAAATATGCTTCACACGAAATATTCAAACGGGCAAAAATCGCTCGTTTCCGCTAACTTATCTTTGCACGAAAACTTCATGTTTCCGGGCAAAGAGGGGCAACTGTGAGCACGTGATTTTTGCCCTAAGTGAATTATTTATAAGGAAAATAAAAAAATAGTTTATTTTGCATTTTTAATTGTCAAATGTTGAATTTTTCATGAAATAGATTTGTTGAAACAATTTTAGGAATTAGTTGGTTTAACTTTGAGAATATATTTTGAATAAAATCAGAAAAATAAAAATACAAATAAAAACAAATTAAAAGAAATAAAAGAAAAAAAATTAAAAAGAAAAAGTGGTCTTAATAAGGTGCCACAATTGGGCCAAAATTGCTTGTAACCCAAATAAAATCTGATCCAAACACACCCCAGTCCGGCCCAAAAAATCCCAAACCCGGCCTGCCTTTTTCCTTAATCAAACGATGCCGTTTGGCGTCCTCAAATCTAGGCCGTCAAATTCTCATCATCCAACGGCCAGTATTCGCTCTTGATTATTTCATAAAAATGTCCGAAATCCCTAACAACCCTAGAGACATCTACTTCTTCCTCGTACTCTCCCCTGTAACGCCACCAGCGCCGCCGCCGGAGAAAACGCCACCATCTCCGTGTCTCTCAAATTCAAACCCTTAGACCACCTTAATGCCCTCATCACAAATATCCTATTAGTTCCCTTCAAATCCCACTGGACCGTATCGAATATTCAGATTTGCTACTGCCATCTCTGCCGTCCACGGCGGCGACATCGCCCAAATCAGACCAAATTAACTCCCCTAACCCTCCTCAACACCCTCATTCTGAATATTCAATTGGTTTCCTTCGAATCGTGGCCAAACCGTTCAAATATAGAACTTAAATTTTCCGTCCATGACTCGACTTTCTCCGTTCACCCTTAAATTAATACCGTAGGACAGCCATAACATCCTCTATCGAACCCCCCAAACCCCACCCCTCAAATCTGGACGGAAATGCTCAAATATAAAAATTAAATTTTCCGGCCAAAACCCTAACGGCTCCAAAATGTTCCAAATTGATGCCACATGGTCCCCTGGCCCTCTTTGTGATGAATTCAATATCGATGACCCTCAAATTTGACTGGAGACTGTCCAATTTTTTGATCAGAAGAATGAGTGAGTTTCCTTTTCCTTTGTTATTTTTTTTCATGTTTTCTTTTGTTTTGTTCTCGTAGTTTTAATTTCTCGGTTAATTTTCATTTTTAATTTGGCAACCCTTGTTCTGATTTTTGTATTATGAAATCATAATTTTTCCGATTCGTAGTCTATTTTTTGATAATTGGTATTGATGGTCGTTGATTGGTCTTGCTTGAGTACTGCTAGGTTTGTTTAAATTAGTAATTTGATATTAGCTACTTAATTAGTTTAGTGTTTGTTAATTATAGTCACATAGGTGATTGGTTATAGCTGATAGTTTAATTAGGATAAAAGGGGCTGGAATTCTAATTAGGTTAATTCAATAATTTCAAGGGGAATACAAGGGTATTTGGATAATTAGAGTGAGATAGGAATGTTGTAGATCACACTAGAATAGCTTTGAATAGGACTTTAATGCATATTCTTATAACTTAGCGGGTATAACTTGGTTAATAAGTCAGAAAACAAGGGACTAATTGAATAAATAGATGGGGACTAAAGTGGTAAACAGAAAATTGACGGCTGCCCTCATCTTTGCCTATAAAAAGGCATCACCAATGCCTTAACTCAGAAGTTTTTGGAGCCCTCAAAATTTCCCCCAAAATCAGTATTTTCTCAACTCTTAAGATCTGAAACGGGATATTCAAAAAAAAAATTCAAAAAGCCAAAAACAATAGAAATTAAAAAAAATGAAATACAAAAAAAAAAGAAGTGGTTTTGTTCAAGCTTCCTAGTTTAAATTCAAGCGTTGGAGGTTAATTTGCATTCCCTAGTTCAGATTTGGTAATTGGAAGTTTAAGAAGTCTATTGGTTTGGTTTCGAGTAGCTTTGGATTCAATTAAAATGGTTTTGATTGAGTTTTGAGTTTGTTGTGGTATTGTGGAGCATTTCGAGTCTATTAGAGTGCGTTTCAAGTGATTTGTGGCTGATTGCTTGGATTTTGTCTGGTTTTAAACTCTCCCTGATCAGTTGAACTGGTTCTAGCTATTGTGATCTCTGTTTATTGCTGCTGATCCCTTTTCTCATTTTCAATTTTGAATTTCAGGTACACTATCCTTGTCTCTAATGATGCAGAAATTTGTTTCAAATGTATGAACGATTTGGAAAGTCAATCACGAAGAAGTGCTACTTGTTCATTTGAATTTGTTGTGATTTGTTGTAGCTTTAAATATTCAGATAAGATATCCACGTTTATTTGGATTTGTATTGAACCGTTGGACTGTCAATTTGCAGTTATCAGCCATAGTTAGTACTTGATTTACGTTTTAGCATTTTTGTTTAAAAATTTAAAAATCAGAAATAGATTAGTAGTTAGTATTAACAGTTCATTTAAAGTAAGCACTCGGTATCAAATGTTGACTGACTTGGATTAGTTAGTTGTTTGATAATCAGATATGGACAAAGTATGAATTTAGGTTCTTAATTTGTAATTAATGTTCTGTTAATTTGGCGGTATCAAATGTTGATTGATTTGGATTAGTTAGTTGTTTGATAATTAGATGTGGACAAAGTATGAATTTAGGTTCTGAATTTGCAATTAACATTCAGTTAATTTGATTAAGTGTACATTATCTACCTTATTGCCAATTATTGAACACGCTCAGCATAGTTTGGAGCAATGTCGCTGGGCCAATGTTTAAATATGGGTCTGCCTAGCTTCAGGGGTTCGATCCCCTGATTTCCCCTGTACTGCTTGATCTGCTTTGTCCAATTTGGGTTGGCCTTAGGCCCAATACCTGTGTTTGCTGGGTATTCTGTACGGCCTGCATATCGTGTGGCTTGGGCTCCTTTGGCCCAAGCTTATGACTGACCTGCCTTTTGCACGCTTGGTGTATAGTCTTTCCAAATGGGCTACGTTCAAGCCCAAAAATGGCTAGAACCTGAATATAATTAAGAAGATATTAATTAATTAGGATTTCTTTTATAATTAGAGACGTATTAGATAAAAAATCAGTTTACTTTAGATCGGACCTTTAAATAAAAATGAGTCGGGCCTCGCCCAACAAAACAAACAAATTGCGGGGCCCTCGATAAATGTTTATACAAAATACATAGACTTCGGGATGGACCGTTTAACGAATTTCACAGTCTTCCCCAAAGATAATAATGTGTTAGTCACTTTAGGTGCGTTTTTAATAATTTTACCTTCTCAAATACGGGTGCACATTTATGTGACCCAAATCCAAATCTGAACGAAGTCAAGATGTGTCAAAAATTGCGGGTGCATTTATGTGATGTGATTCGAGACATGTTTTCACGACATTGCAATTCCCGTAATATAATAATCATAAAAGCGGTTCAAAGTTAAAGGCACATAGGGTAAAAGATGTACTAAAATAAAGTAAATAAGCCAAATATGACACTTGAGCGACAGTGCTAGAACCACGGAACCCGAGAATGCCTAACACCTTCTCCTGGGTTAACAGACTTCCTTACTCGGATTTCTGGATCGCGGACAGTTAAACATAGTCAATAATTTTCTCGATTCGGGATTCAACTGATGACTTGGGACACCATAAATCTCCCAAGTGGTGACTCTGATTTCTAATAAACAAATCCCGTTTTGATTGTCCTTTAAGTGGAAAAACCTCTTTTATACCCTTAGGGGTGTAGCAAAAAGGAGGTGTGACAATAAGTAATGTGCAACTTTTGTATATAAAGTGTATCATCTATCCGCATAGTGTATAAGTAATGTTTAAAGTGCGTATTAGAGATTGTTATGAAGCTTATATATATTTATATTTTTGTGTTGTTTGCAGCTTTGGGATTACGATGTTCCTTTGGGTGATCATTATAGTACTCATATCAGTATGCATACAAACTGCAGTAGAGTGAAATATTTGAAAGATAGTTTGGATGATCAGCAGATTAAGATGTTTAGAAGAACATATTTTGGTTATTTTGTAGACTTGCCCGAATTTTTTTATACAGAACCAACTTATCCATTAACTATTTCTTAGGGAAGTAGTGTCACCTAAAGATAATAAGTTATGGATTAAAGTGAATAACACCATGTAATGACCTGGCCGGTCGTTTTATGAGTTACCGCTTTGTTTCCCTCATTTCTGCTTCTTTATGTCTTGTTCAGTTGTATTATATGACATCGTGTTGGTTAGTTTAGGCTCGGAGTGGTTTTGTAAGAAATGAGACACTTAGTCTCTTAAATTGGCCTTTTAGTTGGAATTTAATTGTGGTTAAACGATCTCGAAATTTGATTTTTATGATTAGGATAGCTTTGAAAGGTAATTTGGGACTTAGGAGCATGATCAGAATGTGTTTTGGAGGTCCGAAGTAGATTTAGGCTTGAATTGGCGAAATTGAAATTTTGGCATTTTCTGGTTGATAGGGGAGATTTTGATATAGGGGTCGGGAAGGAATTCCAGAAGTTGGAGTAGGTCCGTCGTGTCATTTGTGACGTGTGTGCAAAATTTTAGGTCATTCAGACGAGATTTGATAGACTTTTTGATCAAATTCGGAATTCGGAAGTTTTTGGAATTCTTAGGCTTGAATACGATGTTAGTTTGGTGTTTTGATGTTGTTTTGGCATATTTGGTTGAGGTCCTGAGGGTCTCGGGGAAGTTTTAGATGGTTAAACGGATCAAATCCTTATTTTGAAAGTTGTAGATTTCTTCAGTTATGTGTTGCAGAGTTTTGCTCTTCGCATTCGCGTGAGGACCCTCGCGTTTGCGAAGAGATGTTGAGTGAGGTTGTTCAATTTCTCTCCGCGTTCGCGATGTTGTTCCCACGTTCGCTAAGGCTGAGGTTGAGTGTGCATTGAGAATGCGAAGAAGGTCCCTCGTTCGCGTAGAGTATTTGGTGTCACAACCCGGATTTTCACCCTCAGGAGTCATGATGACACCTACTCGTGAAAGTTAGGCAAGCCGAGAGTTACAAATTTTATTACCTTTTTTCTTAACCTTTCTAACAATTCAATTTAATAGGCGATCAACAGCGGAATAACCATAAAAATAAAATAAATGTGGAAGACGAAATATGATAATATCACTAAATACTGATATGGAAATCCAAAATCCAACTCTACCCAGAATTGGTATCACAATGTCACAGACTATCTACGAATACTACAAACAGTGGTCTGAAAGATAAATACGAATCTGTATCTAAAATACATAAAAACAGAATACAAAAGATAGAAGGAGACGCCAAGTCCTGCGAATGCCTGCAGGAGTACATCGAGTCTCCGTCACTGGACTGAAGGTCACAACCTCACCGCGGTCCAAAACCTCCAACACAGGGATCTGCACACAGTACAGAGTGTAGTATCAGCACAACCAACCCCATGTGTTGGTAAGCGTCGAGCCTAACCTCGGTGAAGCAGTGACGAGTCTAGGACAAGACTACCAAATAAACTTGTGCAATTATATCATGTACAACAAATAATAATGACAGAAACTAGCAGTTAAAGAGGGGAAGGGGAAAACATGCTAAGGGGAATATCATGTACAACAGAAATTCAGTAAAGAAGCATACGGTACAAAAAAATTCAACTATAATCAAGAATAAGTATAGAATAACAAGTGCACGGTATCACTCTTCATGTTTTTACTCTCATCCTGACCATAAGAGTCAATATACTCGGCGCGGCATCACCTAGGGGTGTGCATTCGATTTATCGATCCGATTTTTACCCTTATTGATAATTACTTATCGATTATCGATTTGTACATATGCTTATCGTTATCGTTTCAATAAGGTTTCTATTTTTTTGATTTCAATTTATCAATTTTTGGGGCTTATCGATTTGATTATCGATTACACCAATAAGAAAATTTACGGGATTCCACAGAATGTATATCGCTATAAACATGCCTAACTAATATGGACAAAAAGAAGCTAAAATAAGGCGAACACCATTTATTACATAAAAATTATGTCAATAAGCACATGCAACAAAACTAAAGTAAGGGATCAAATGTATGACACCAACATTCCAACGGTATTAAAAAAAATACATCATCACGTCTAATTCTTTTTTCCATTAATTTTGACTTCATACCCTTGATCTTTAAATATGATCATTCCTTAAATGTACTAGAGGAAATAATAGGGTAAGGGACATAGGGTAAATGAAAGGGTATAGATTAGGAAAAATGATATTGTATAGTGATATTGTATAGCCGCTTTCAAAATAGTAGCGGAATATATTTACATTCTGTATGTTATATTAATCTACACAAATAGGTAATTACTCATTGTACAAGTGTCTACAGTTTAGGGGTGTGCATTCGATTTTGACCCTTATCGATAATTACTTATCGATTATCGATTTGTACATATGCTTATCGTTATCGTTTCAATAAGGTTTCAATTTTTTTGATTTCGATTTCAATTTTGATAATAAATAATCGATTCGATTTATCGATAAACTGATTCGAATGCACACCCCTAGCATCACCCTTCGTATTTTTACCTCATATAATCATGGCACAATATTATCCTTCGTGCATTATCACTCATATCATGGTACGGTATCACCCTTCATGCTTTTACAATCACAATATCGGCACGGCATTACCCTTCGTGCATTAAGACTCACTCACAAATAACACGCACGACATCACCCTTCGTGCTTTCCACTCATCCTTATCCAAGCAACAATCACAAGCAATTCGGGCAAGAAAATCAATAAAATCACAATAGAATCCCGGAAAGGGAACAATGATATAACAATAATACCCCGGCAAGGAAAACAACATCATAAGCAATAACATTCCGGCAATGGAAACAATATCATAAACTTCTCCTCATTTCCACAATCACTTCTCAAAACAAATCTCAAGTTGAGCCAACGCTCTACAATGTTCAATTACCAAAAATAATTCCATAAGCCTTGTTCAACATTAATAATCATCATATAAAGCATGGATAATACATAATGGAGTCACAACAATCATAGTATAAGACTCACGGGCACGCTTGACAGCAACGATGGATACTCGTCACCAGACCTATATATCGTACTCAACAATTAACGCATAGCAAATAAGAACACGACTCCTATTCCCTCAAGCTAAGGTTAGACCAAACACTTACCTGAATGTCACGAACACTATCAAGCCTTAACTCGCCTTACCTCTCTATTCCACCACAAATTCGGTTGTATCTAGCCACAATTTACTTAACGATATCAATAAATACTAAATGAATTAATTCTAATGCATGAAAATAGGTTTTCTAAAGATTTCACCAAAAAAGTCAAAAATTTACCCCAGGCCCACATGGTCAAACCCGAGGTTCAAACCAAACCTGATCACCCATTCACCCACGAACTCAAATATATAATTTATTTTGAAATCGGACCTCAAATCAAGGTCCAAATCCCCAAAAATTGAAAATCCTAAGTTCTACCCAAATAAACTCAATTCCTCATGAAAAACTTTTATTTTGAATTTAAATCATTTAAAAAGATGTTATATATTGAAGAAAATGAGTTAGAAATGACTTACACTTGATTTGGAGAAGAACTTTTCTTTGGAAAATAACCCAAGAGAGCTTAGGGTTTGAGAGGGTTTGAAAAATGAAGAAATTTCGTCTAAGTTATAATTTTCACAGGTGCAAATATCGCATTTTCTGAAGTCAGGTTCACAAATTCGAACTCGCAAATGCAACCCAGGCTTCGCAACTGTGAAGGTAGGCCTGCCCCTGCTTTCTTCGCAGATGCGAACAGACGTTCGCAATTGTGGTACCTGCTATGGTCGCATTTGCGACATTGAGCCTTGCAAATGCGAAGGTCACCCTACCCAGCCCATCTTTTCAATTGCGATGTTTGTTCGCAAATGCGAGCCAGGCTTCACAACTTCAAAGCCTACAGACCTGTAACACAATAGCAATTTTCCTAAGGCCAATTTCACTCCGTGGCCTATCTAAAGCTCACCCCAAGCCCTCAGGGCTCCAAACCGAATATGCATGCAAGTACCAAAATATCATACGGACTTGATCGTGTGATCAAATCATCAAAATAACATCAAAAACTATGAATTAAACCTCAAATTCATAAAATCACTCAAGAACATCAAAATTTCCATTTTCTCAAATAAAGGTCTGATTTATACTAAACGAACTCCGATTCTTACCAAACTTCAAAGATTCAATTTAATTATTATATAAGACATGTACCCAGCTCCGGAACCAAAATATAGGCCCGATATCATCAATTTCAAATATCTTTACATTTCCAAAAACTCTTACAATTTAAGTTAAATAATTTCTTTCAAAAATTCATTTCTCGTGCTTGGGACCTCGAATTTAATTCCAGACATATGCCTAAGTCCCATATTTTACTGCGGACCCTACGAGGCCATCGTATTTTGTGTCTAGGTCCGTTTACCAAGAATGCTGACCAAAGTCAACTTTAATCAATTTTAAAGGCCAATTTCCTTATTTTACTTAGATTTCACATAAAAAATTTTCGGAAACACGCCCAGACTGTGCACGCAAATTGAGGTGAGACAAAAAGAGGTTTTTAAGGCCTTAAAATATAGAATTAACTTTCAAAACGAGTGATGACCTTTTGGGTCATCACATTTGGGGTAGCTGGGATCCCAGGAGCTTTGTGCTTCGCATTCGCGTAGGTGTAGTCGTGTTCGCTAACGCTTGGTTGATTGAAGCATCGCGTTCACGAGGAGGTGTTTGCATTCGCGTAAGAGGATTTTTGGTCAACAAAATTTTTATGCTTCGCGAACGTGAGTCTTTGATCACGTTCGCAAAGTAAGAATTTAAATCGCTAGGCAGAATGTTTAAAAGGCCATTTTCGTGATTTTTGGCTGTACTTCACCATTTTTAGTCGGTTTTAGCTTCTTGAGAGAGACTGAAGAGGGAATTCAAGAGAACTTCTTGGAGGTAAGATTTCAGGACTTAAAACTCGATCCTATTGTGATTTCTACCTAATTAAATATGAAATTTGGGGGATTTGAAACCTAAAATTAGGGAGTTAGGGCTTGGAAATTGGAGACCTTAATCTAGGGATTTGGGGGATCATTGGTGGTCGGATTACTGTATTCTTGGTATGTATAAACTCGTGAGAGTGAAGGATTCTAGTTTTATTATTTTTATCGGTATCCGAGACGTGGGACCTAGGGTCAAGTTTTGACAAATTTCGGGATTTTGATGTAATTTGATTATTTTCGAGTCGGTTTTGTTCCTTTAGCATATCTTGTTTGTTATATACTGATTTTGGTTAGATTTGGGGCATTTGGAGGCTGAATCAAGAGGTAAGGGCGTCGCGGGCTAGAGTTTGGCTTGGCTTGAGGTAAGTAACATTTCACAACTTGGTTCTGAGGGTTCAAAACCCCGAACTGTGTGTTCTATGATTACTATTGAGGTGACACAAATGCCAAGTGACGGGCATGTGCGCGTGCACTGAGAGACGGCCTGGATCATTCCATGGCACCGCCTATTGACTCTTTTATGTTGATATTTGTATTGTTATTGTGTGATTAAGTTAGTAGCTACAAATCATGCTAATTATCATGTTAAGGCTTCACTCTAACACTATTGAGACCCGAGAGGTCGCTTCTTGCTATCATGTTATTAGCTTAATTTATAATCTATACTCAGTCATGTTCATGCATATTATATCATGCCTCAGTCTCGATTATTGCTATTTGACAGATCATACATTGTTCGGGTCTGTACCATGATATTTTTAGCCCGGGTGTGTGAGACTGGAGAGTATTGACTGAATGAGGCCGAGAGCCTAATATTGATTGATAGTATGGGATTGGGATGCACGCCACAGCGATATATTGAACATGCCTTCACTACCATTGATATAGAACTTGGGCTCAGAGAAGCCCCTTCGCAGTCTTTACACCCCCTAGTGAGCGCAGTTGATGATATTGAGGCATGGATCTTCCCTGGACATGGATCTTGTCCGAAGTATTGGTATGGAGATGGATCTTCTCCATAAGGCTGGATTGTCTTTTTTCCTCGGTGCTGGGTGACTTATAGCCTATGATGTATATACATTCTGGGATGGATCTTCCCTGGGATGAGGACTGTATACAGTAGCGAGTGGTAGAGCATTATGAGTGGAAGTATTACATAGGTACTTAAAGGTTCCTAAGTTTTATGCTCTATTTTTTTCGTACTGTGTTTACATACTGCTGAGAATTTACTTGAACCGTAAGCATATCTACTTTTTTGTATAATCATATGATGCTACCTGTTGAGGTTTGGTTTGTCACTACCATCAGTCCATAGTTTGGACTTGTTACTTACTGCGTTAGTGTACTCACGTTACCCACTGCACCCCTGTATGCAGATCCAGGTATCTCAGGGCATGGTAGCGATTGCTAATCTTACTAGTTGGAGACTTTCTGTGGAGATTGCGAGGTAGCTTCTTGGTGACCACAGTTCCGCCTCCTTCTTCCCTATCTTCCTTTAGTTTATTTGCTTTGGATATTCTCAGACCGCATTGGTCATGTTATCTAGAATAGTTGTAGTAGTTTTTGGCTCATGACTTAGTGACACCCGAGGTCGGGCATGTATTTATTTCTGTTGGATTTGATTTCTATCTTTGTCTTATTAGATTTCTATTTAAAATATGATTTTCTTAAATTTTTAAATGGAAAACAGAGTAAATAGGTAATATTAGGCGGGCCTAGTATCACGATAGGCACCATCACGACCGGGTCAGTTTTTGGGTTGTGACTTATTGGTATCAGAGCCTAGGTTACATAGGTCTCACGAGTTATGAGTGAGTTTAGTAGAGTCTTATGGATCGGTACAGAGACGTCTGTATTTATCCTCAGGAGGCTGCAGAACCTTTAGGAAAACTTCATATTCCTGAATTCTTGTCGTGCGGAACTATTGATCCTAGTACTAAACTTCTGTAATTCTACTCTCTCACAGAGGGTGAGAACACTTGCTACCAACCAGGATGGATGACCACCAGTACCACCAGTCGGGGCCACTACAGGCCGAGGTCACGATCGAAGTCGTGGTAGGAGCAGGGGTGTAGACCGCACATCAGCTAGGGTAGCACCTACGGATCTGCCAGTTGCCCTAGTTCAGGATCAAGTCCCAGTTGTGGATGCTCCCACAGCACCAGTCGTGCCTATGATTCCAGGCCTACAACAGTCCCTAGCCCAGATTCTATTAGTGTGCGCTGGCCTGGCTTAGGCAATCTCTGTTATTACGGTCGCAGCTACTTCTCAGGCTGGGGGAGGTACTCAGACTCCCATTGATCACACACCTGAGTAGGTTGTGTGGGGACTTAAAACACCGGGGGCACCTCCAGCCCAGCCGGTTGCACTAGCTCAGCCTCTGACTTTCAGTGGTACAGAGGGCGAGGATGCCCGGGATTTCTAGGATAAGTGTCAGAGAATGTTGCGTACAGCGGGTATTCTGGAGACTAGTGGGTTCTCATTTACTACTTTTCAATTTTCTGGGGAGGCCTGTACTTGGTGGAAGGCTTATGAGAAGTGTAGGCCTGTTGGTGCACCGCCCCTTACCTGGCATTAGTTCTCCGTTCTCTTCCTAGAGAAGTATGTACCGCATTCCTGTAAGGGGGAGCTGTGCAGGCAATTCGAGCAGCTGCATTAGGAAGGCATGTCCGTGACACAGTATGAGATGTGGTTCTCTGAGTTGGCCTGTCATGCTATCTGTATAGTTCCCATGGATAGGGCGAGGATTAGGAGGTTCGTTGATAGCCTGAACCATCAGCTATAGATTTTTCTGACTAGAGATAGAGTATCTGGCGCTTCTTTTGAGGAGGTGGTTGACATTGTAGAGAGATTGAGTCAGTTTGTCATCAGGCGCGAGAGGAGAGGGAGGCCCAGAGGCCTCGGGGATCTTGTAATTTTGGGGGTTCTTCTTCGGGAGGTCAGTCTCAGCACGGTAGAGGCTGTTCATTCAAACATGCTCAGCCAGCTCGTTCAGGTCACTGTGGTGGGTCATCTAACCATGGTTTTCACAGTTCACATCAAGGTCACCCATCTCTCGATGCCCTTCCAGCTTAGAGTTCGACTCGAATTCAGGATTCATCTATGCCTGGTTCTTTTAGTGGACATCCCGGTGCGTGGGGCTCCCTTCATTCCCCACTGCCATTTGTCAGGAGAGGTTGCTTTGAGTGTGGATATTTGGGTCATATCAAGAGGTTATGTCCCCGTCTTACAGGAGGTTCATCGCAGTAGAGGAGTCAGCCTTTGGCTTCCGCATCAGTTACTTCCCTACATGCTCAGTCAACTCGGGGTGGATGTCCATTGGCTAGGGGTTGCCCTAGAGGGCGAGGTCAATCAGGTAGTGGTCAAGCCCATTTCTATGCCCTCCCAGCCAGACCAGATGCTGTGATCATAGGTATTATCTCAGTCTGCCCCAGAGATGCCTTTGTATTATTTGACCCTGGTTCCACTTTTTCTTATGTGTCATCATATTTTGCCTATTATTTGGATACGCCCCGCGAGTCTCTTGTTCCATCTGTTCACGTATCTACTCTGATGGGTGGTACTATTGTTGTGGACTGTGTATATTGGTCGTGTGTAGTGATTATTGGGTGTCTTGAGACCCAAGTGGATCTTCTGTTACTTTGCATGGTGGACTTTGATGTGATATTGGGCATGGATTGGTTATCTCTGTGTCATGCTGGTTTGGACTATCACGCTAGTTTGGACTGTCACGCTAAGAAAGTGACGTTAGCTATGCCGAGTGCGCTACAGATTGAGTGGAGAGTTTCATCGAATTATGTTCCTAGTAGGGTGATTTCATTCTTGAAGGCCCAGCGTATGGTTGGGAAAGGTTGCCTTTCATACTTAGAATTTGTGAGGGATGTCAGTGCAGAGACTCCCATCATTGATTTTGTTCGAGTTGTAAGGGATTATCCTGATGTGTTTCCTACAGACCTGTTGGGTATGCCACCCAACAAGGATATTAATTTTGGTATCGATCTGGTGTCGGGCACACGGCCTATTTCTATTCCATTGTATCGTATGGCACCAGTGGAGTTGAAAGAGTTAAAGGAGAAGCCTTAGAAACTCCTTGATAAGGGGTTTATTTGGCCTAGTGTGTCACTTTGGAGTGCGCCTATTAAATTTGTGAAGAAGAAGAATGGCTCTATGACGATGTTCATTGATTACAGGCAGTTGCACAAGGTCACAATCAAGAACAAGTATCCTTTGGCTCGTATTGATGATCTATCAACTTTAGGGAGCGAGAGTGTTCTCCAAGATTGATCTTCGTTCAGGGTATCACCAATTGAAGATCGGGGACTTGGATATTCTTAAGACAACTTTCAAGACCTGATATGGTCATTATGAGTTCGTTGTGATGTCTTTTAGGCTGACTAATGCCCTAGCAACGTTCATACATTTGATGAACAGAGTGTTTGGACCCTATCTCGACTTATTCCTGATTGTTTTCATTGATGATATTCTAGTATATTCGTGTAGTCAGGAGGAGCACGCGGAGCATTTGAGAGTTGTGTAGCAGAGATTGGGGGAGGAGAAGCTTTATGCAATGTTCTCCAAATGCGAGTTTTGGCTCAGTTAAGTGGCTTTCCTGGGGCACGTGGTTTCCAGTGAGAGTATTCAGGTTGATCTGAAGAAGATAGAGGCAGTTTAGAGTTGGCCTAGACCGTCCTTAGCTAGTGGGTTGGCGGGTTATTACCGCCGGTTTGTTCAAGGATTTTCATCTATAGCATCACCCTTGACCAAATTGACTCAAAAGGGTGCTCCTTTCATGTGGTCGAATGAGTGTGAGATGAGCTTTCAGAAGCTCAAGACTACCTTGACACAACTCCAGTGTTAGTTTTGCCATCAACTTCCGGTTCATATACTGTGTATTGTGATGCTTCGAGAGTTGGTATTGGGTGTGTGTTGATGCAGGAGGGTAGAGTTATTGCTTATGCTTCTCATCAGTTGAAGCCCTATGAGAAGAACTACTCCATTCATGATTTGGAGTTGGCTGCCATTGTTCATGCATTGAAGATTTGGAGGCATTATCTTTATGGTGTGTCTTGAGAGGTGTTTACTAATCATCATAGCCTCCAGCACTTGTTCAAGAAGAAAGATCTCAATTTGAGGCAGCGGAGATGGTTGGAGCTGCTAAAGGACTATGATATTACTATTTTGCACCATCTGGGAAAGGCCAATGTGATGGCCGATGCCTTGAGTAAAAATATGGTGAGTTCGGGGAGTTTGGCGTATATTCCTATTGGGGAGATACCTCTTATAGTTGATGTTCTGGCCTTGGCCAATCGGTTTGCGAGGTTAGATATTTTGGAGCCCAGTCGAGTATTGGCTTGTGTGATTCCTTGGTCATTCTTATTTGATCGCATCAGAGAGCGCCAGTATGATGATCCTTATTTGCTTATCCTTAAGGATAGAGTTCAGCACGACAATGCTAGAGATCTGACTATTGGTGATGATGGGGTATTGAGGATGGAAGGTCGGATATGCGTGCCCAATGTTGATGGACTTCGAGAGTTGATTCATGAGGAGGCCCATTGCATGCGGTATTCCATCCATCCGGGTGCTGTGAAGATATATCAGGATTTGAGACAGCAATACTGGTGGAGAAGGATGAAGAAGGACATTGTGGGATTTGTAGCTTGGTGCCTCAATCGTCAGCGGGTGAAATATGAGCATCAGAGATCGGGTGGCTTGTTTTAGCAGATAGATATTCAGAGTGGAAGTGGGGGCGGATTACCATGGACTTCGTGACTCCTATGGACTTTGAAGAATTCAATGCTATTTGGGTGATTGTGGATCGACTGACCAAGTCCGCGCACATCATTCCTGTGTGTACTACCTATTCTTTAGAATGGTTAGCAAAGATTGATATCCGATTAGATTGTTTGCTTGAATGGTGTCCTAGTTTCCATCATTTTAGATAGAAGTACTTAGTTTATTTTGCAATTTTGGAGATTCGTGTAGTGAGAGTTGGGTACCCAGGTTAAGTTGAGCATAACTTTTCACCGTTAAATAGACGGGCAGTCCGAGCGCACTATTTAGATATTTGAGGACATGTTGCATGCTTGTGTCATTGATTTTGGAGGATCATGGGATCAGTTTCTACCGCTCGCGGAGTTTGCTTATATCAATAATTATCAGTCGAGTATTCAGATGGCTCCATATGAGGCTTTCTATGGGGGATGGTGTAGATCTCTAGTTTGTTGGTTTGAGTCGGGTGAGTCTAGGCTTTTGGGTACATACTTAGTGCAAAATGATTTGGACAAGGTGAAGGTGATTCAGGAGCGACTTCCTACAGCGCAATCGAGACAGAAGAGTTATGCCGACAGGCAGGTCTGTGATGTGTCTTACATGATTGGGCAGAAGGTTCTACTGAAGATTTCACCCATGAAAGGTGTTATAAGATTTGGGAAGAAGGTTAAATTGAGTCCTCAGTTCATTGGGCCTTTTGAGGTTCTTTGGAGGATTGGGAGGTGGGTTATGAGCTTGCTTTTCCATCCAGCTTATCGAGTGTGCATCCGATATTTCACGTTTCTATGCTCCGGAAGTATATTCGCGATCCGTCTCATGTTTTGGATTTTAGCACGATTCTGGTGGATGGTGATTCGACTTATGATGCGGAGCCAGTCACTATTTTGGAGCGACATGTTCAAAAGTTGAGGTCAAAGGATATAGCTTCAGTGAAAGTGCAGTGGAGAGTTCGGCCCGTAGAGGAGGCTACCTGGGAGACCGAGTGGGAGATGCAGAGCAGATATCCGCACCTATTTGAGGCTTCAGGTATGTTTCTTAACTCGTTCGAGGACAAACGTTTATTTAAGAGGGAGAGGATGTAATGACCCGACCGGTCGTTTCATGAGTTACTGCTCGGTTATCCCGTATTTCTGCTTCTTTAAGTCTTGTTCAATTTTATTATGTGGCATTGTGTTGGTCAGTTTGGGCTCGGAGTGGTTTTGTAGAGAAATGAGACACTTAGTCTCTTAAGTTGGCCTTTTAGTTGGAAAAGTCAATCGGAAGTTGACTTGTGGGTAAACAATCTTGAAATTTGGTTTTTATGATTTAAATAGCTTCGGGATGTGAGTTGGGACTTAGGAGCATGATCGAAATGTGATTTGGAGGTCTGGAGTAGATTTAGGTTTGAATTGGTGAAATTGGAATTTTGCTTTTTTCGGTTGATCGGGAGATTTTGATATGGGGTTGGAATGGAATTCCTGAAGTTAGGGTAGGTCCGTTGTCTCATCTGTGACGCATGTGCAAAATTTCAGGTCATTAAGACTTTTTGAACAAATTCGTAATTTGGAAGTTTTTGGAATTCTTAGGCTTGAATCCGATGTTAACTTGGTGTTTTGATGTTGTTTTGAGCATTCTGAAGGTTGGAACAAGTTTGAATGATATTATGGGATATGTTGGCATGTTTGGTTGATGTCCCGAGGGTCTCAGGCGAGTTTCGGGTGGTTAAACGGATCAAATCCTTGTCTTGAAAGTTACAGATTTCTTCAGTTCTGTGTTGTAGAGTTTTGCTCTTCGCGTTCGCAAAGAGATGTTGAGTGAGGTTTTCCAGTTTCCCTTCGAGTTTGCGATGTTGGTCCCGCATTCGCGAAGGCTAAGGATAAGTGTGCATCGCAAATGCGAAGAAGGTCTCGTGTTCGCATATAGTATTTGGGCCAGCTGGGTTCCAAGTTGCTTTGTGCTTCGCGTTCGGTAAGTGTAGTCGCATTCACGAAGGTTTGGTCGGTTGAAGCATCGCATTCGTGAGGAGGCATTCTCATTCTCGTAAGAGGATTGTTGGTCAACTGAATTTTTGTGCTACGTGAATGCTTGGCTTTGACCGCGTTCGCGAAGAAGAAATTTAAATCGCTGGGCAGAATGTTTAAAAGGCCATTTTTGCGATTTTTGGCCATAGTTCACCAATTTTGAGTTAGTTTTTGAGCTTCTTGAGAGAGTGTGAAGAGGGAATTCAAGAGAACTTCTTGGAGGTAAGATTTAGGGATGTAATACTCGATTCTATTGTGATTCTACCTAATTAAACATGAAATTTGGGGGATTTGAAACCTAAAATTGGGGAGTTAGGCCTTGGAAATGGAGACCTTAATCTAGGGATTTGAGGGGTCATTGGTGGTCGGATTTTGGTATTCTTGGTATGTATTAACTTTTGAGAGTGTAAGGATTCTAGTTTTATGATTTTTTTCGAAACCTGAGACGAGGGCCCGAGAGTCGGGTTTTGGCCAATTTTGGGATTTTCATGTAATTTAATTATTTTTGAGTGGTCTTTGTTCCCTTGGCATATTTTGATGGTTATATATTGATTTTGGTTAGATTCGGGGAATTTGGAGGCCGAATCGAGAGGCAAGGGCGTCACGGGCTAGAGTTTGGTTTGGCTTGAGGTAAGTAACGCTTCCAAACTTGGTTCTGAGTGTTTAAAACCTCGAACTGTGTGTTCTATGATTACTATTGCGGTGATGCAAATGCCAAGTGATGGGCGTGTGTACCGTGAGATGGCCAGGATCATTCCATGGCATATCCTAGTGACTCTTTTATGTTGATATCTGTGTTGTTATTATGTGTTCAAGTTAGTAAGCTGCAAATCATGCTAATTATCATGTTAAGGCTTCACGCCAACACGGATGAGACCCGAGAGGTCACTTCTTGTTGTCATGTCATTAGATTCTTTTATAATCTATACTCAGTCCTATTCATGAATATTATATCATGCCTCAGTCTCGATTATTGCTATTTGACATATCATATTATCATGACATTTTTACCCCGTGTGTGTGAGACTGGAGAGTATTGACTGAGTGAGGTCGAGAGCCTGATATTGATTGACAATATAGGATCAGGCTGCATGCCACAGCGAGAAATTGATCATGCCTTCGCTAGCATTGATATAGCGATTGGGCTAAGAGAAGCCCCTCCGGGGTCTTTACACCCCCAGTGAGCGCAGTTGATGATATTGAGGGATGGATCTTCCCTGTACATGGATCTTGTCAGAAGTATTGGTATGGAGATAGATCTTCTCCATAAGGTTGGATTGGCCTGTTTCCTCAGTGCTGGGTGACTTATAGTCTATTATGTATATACATTCCGGGATGGATCTTCCATGAGCCGAGTGGGTGTATATAGTACCGAGTGGTCGAGCACTGCGAGTGGAAGTATTTTACGTAAGATTGATCATGCTACATGTGCATTGGTACTTAAAGGTTCTTGAGTTTTATACTCTATTTTGTTCGTACTGTGTTTACAAAGTGCTGAGAATCTACTTGAATTGTAAGCATGTCTACTTTTTTGTACAATGACATGATGCTACCTGTTGAGGTTTGGTTCGTCACTACCGTCAGTCCATAGTTTGGACTTGTTACTTACTGAGTTGGTGTACTCACGTTACCCTCTGCATCCCTGTATGGAGATCCAGGTATCTCGGGACATGATAGCGGTTGCTGATCTTACCAGTTGGAGACTTTCTGTGGAGATTGCGAGGTAGCTGCTTGGCGAGCACAGTTCTGCCTTCTCCTTCCCTATCTCCTTTAGTTTATTTGCTTTGGATATTCTCATACCGTGTTGTTCATGTTATCTAGAACAGTTGTAGTAGTTTTTGGCTCATGATTTAGTGACACACGAGGTCGGGCATGTATTTATTTTCACTGGATTTGATTTCTATCTTTATCTTATTAGTTTTCTATTTAAAATATTATTTTCATAAATCTTTAATTGGAAAACGGAGTAAATGGGTAATAGTAGGCTGGCCTAGTATCACGATAGGCGCCATCATGACCGGGTTAATTTTTCGGTCGTGACACACCAAGTTGCACTTTAGACTTGCAGAGTTTTGCATTATCACGGGTTTAAAGTGTAATGGTGATCCCAATAAGGATTATGAATTTGTCCAGTCGAGTTGATTAATGGAATCATTCTTTCCAAGTATGTCGAAAGTGTTTAAGAAATTGTTATCTAACTGTTTCTTATCTGATAAGGATGCATTAAAGATTGCAGTATTGTATTTCATTCACAATTTCCGATTTTCTATTATGAATGATGATTTGATAACAAAGAATGATTTTCGGTTGGTTGAATCTGGTGATTTTGACACGTTCCCTTGGGGAAAAGTGGTTTTTAATGCTACGTTGGAGTCAATGAAGGATAAGGTTCGAAACAGGAGAGAAATATAACGATATGGTGGTTTGCCTTTGGCATTCTTGTGTGTGTTTTATGAATACTGCCCCTATACTCATAAAAACCTTGCTTACCGGATTGAAGATCTTGTGCCAAGCATACTTAACTTGCATGTAAAGAAGAAGGTGACCTTCAAGAGGTTGAGGAAAGAATTTTTTTTTCTTTCAAGTCAGGAGCAGGTAAAATATATACATTTTCGATACATAAATTATACATTTCTGATACATAAATAATACATTTCTGATATAAAATCTGCATTTTTAATACATAAATTACGCATTTCTGATACATAAATTATATATTTCTAATACGTAAATTATACATTTCTGATACATAATATCAATTAATTGTATGATGTGTAGTTTCTACAAGTAATATATTGGTTGTATTTTGTTTTTTCTTTAAAATTTCATGATTGCTAAGTTTTATTTATTTATTTATAGTTGGTGTTTGGTAACATTGCCCCAACAAATGATGAACAAACAAAGCTTGAATTGCATTATTTTTTCCTAGTGTCTGAAGATAAAAATGAGATGCATATTGAATCTGGAGTCATGTCTAAAGTTAATCAAAGAGATTATGTTGATGATTTCAGCCCTCGACCTAAAACAAATGCTAAGAAGCACTCCAAAAGTAAGCTGGAATCTTAATCTATCAACAATGAGAATCCGTATCCACAGCCCAGTAACTTGAATTCAAGCGAGAAAGAGCTGAAACTTCTGAGAAGTAAAATCAACACGGTATAGTTCTATTTTGTCTTTGGGCAGTTCTGACAACTTAATTGATATTCAATTTCACTTTTTCTTTTATAGGCAAATGATAAGGTTTCATCTTTGGAGTAGTTAATGATTTCCTCATTTGAAAAAGGTTTTTAAAACTCTATGTGAACGCGATGCTTCAAAGGTATTCTCATGACAATGCTTTGTTATTTTTACCTATTGCTATAATTTTACAATTTTTTGTATCTTTTTTCTGAACAAGGTAATCAAAAAGATGACAACCATCATGATAGTCATTGCCATGATACAGATTATTTAGGCGATTAGGAAGTTGCAGAGAATAATTTTGGTAGTGACGAAATTATGGAGAAAAATATTGGCAGTGAGGAAGTTGTAAAGAAAAAATGTTGACAATGAGGTAAGTCTAGAGCAAACTGTTGATGTTATGGAGGGTTTGGTGAAGGATTATATAGAAGATGGTAAAAGTAGTGAAGGAGTTGGTAATGACAAAGCTTGGATTGAGGATGTCGAGCCTGAAATCACTGCAATCACCCAGAAGTTTTGTGAAAAAAATACTGCTAATATGGGGAGTTTGGTGGATGATTTTGAACAACTTGGTAAAAATAGTTGTGAGGAAGTTGGTGAGGAAAATAGCTGGAGTAGTTATGCTGAGGCTCAAATAATTGCACACCCAAACGTATTTCAGTCAAAATATTATACATGGTGATTGTTTAGGGGTGGACAAGAATATTTCTACTATTCAGGAAGATCGTATAGTTGTTGTTGATCATGATACACCTCAAATAAAACCTAGAGAAAGGAAACTATCAGGGGTCATAAAGTCACCATTCATGAACACATTTGACTCTGGTGGCAAAATCCAAGTTGTTCAAAATAAGCCAACTAAGTCAAAGAAGCCCATCTTGACTATAAAGTATCCTTTTTAGGGAAATATTGACAATCCTGCTGATTTTAGAGTATTATGTAAGTGGAACACTTTTCATCAATAGAGGATTAAGGACTAATGCGCCATAAGTTTTATGTTTTAGTTTTTTCTTTTTTTTCTTGTTTATTTTTGTGTTTCGTATTGTGAATCATATCTTGTTATCATGATTCATTAGGGATGGTGTTTATACAGAGGCTAGCAATAAGCTAAATAAAATCTTTGAATTTGGAGTTCATGATATTGGAAAAAAAATGGTTCTTCATATTTGCATATCCCCGCCTACCCTTGTGTGATTCAGTAAGTCAACGCTTTAACTGTAAAATATAAATTGGTCATATACATTTGAGTTTTCTCATACTGTAATTTTTGACTATGTGTGTATATTCTTCATATTTCAGCATATTGATATAATTTTCTACTAGTTGAGAAAGAAAAGGAAGTACGGTGTTGATGTTCTAGTAAGATTCACAACTACTGACTGTCGATTTAACTGCTTGATTTCGAATTTGTACAAGGAGTTTATGGAGAAAAATAGAGACATGAATTTGATTACTGAAACAGATCCAATTGTTGAGTATGTACTTGGGTATTTTTAAGCTGTAATGTTCCTTGGTTTACTGTTGATGAAGTTCTTTTCCCTATAAATTTGTCTGATAAGTAGCACTAGATATTGGCGAGATTGTCATTCAAAGAATTGCGCATTTGTGTATACGATTCCATGAGTGGCACGCGGTAGAATAGTGCAGTTCGGAGATCAGTTGAGCCATACTCAGTGTTGCTCCCATATTTGCTTCATCGTATTGGTTTTTGGGACACAAAGGAGAATCCGATGGGAATCCCTGCCAATGATCCTTTTGAGATTCGTTGATGGGTTGCCAACACATAACACGTAAATTATTATTGAATATTTTTATTCTTATTCTTTTTTTGTACATGAATTCCTATTTGGATATTATCCTAACTTATTCAACGTTTATGTGGTACCTTGTATGTAGTGATTGTGGTGTTTATGTTGCTGTATTTGCTGAGTACATCATTCAAGGCAGCAGTATTCCTAAGGCTATTGATATTGATAGGATACGAAACCGATATGGTACATTGCTATGGGATTATGGAGTGAAAAAATAAAGATGACATGAAGCTAGTGATGATGAGTCTATTGGTAGATTGAAGGATCAGACAAAAAGGGATAACAATAAAATTAGCAAGTCACATTCCGTTGTTGATGACAAGTCTTTGAAGGATAACAAGAAAAAGGGCAAGACGCATGCCGTTTGTGATGACAAGACTTTGAAAGATATCAAGAAAAAAAGTAAGTTGCATGCTATGGTGATGGCGAGACTTTGAAGGATATCAAGAAAAATGGCAAGTTGAAGGGCAAGATGAAGTAGTTTGTGATAGTTTAACAGAAAATTAACATGTAGTTTTAAGATGGAAGTAGTGTGGTTCTTATATTGTCTTATGATTGTATACAGTTGCATACTTATATCACGTTTTGTGCTTTTTGTTTGGGATGTTTTTGAACAATATGTTTGAAATGCTAATGTTGAATATTACTTTTATTTGCGGCTTGTTTGTTTTCAGTTAATAGTGAAATTATGAAAAGTTCAGATTTTGTGTAGTTTTAACTTTTCTACAGTTTAGTTTCATAATTTATACAGTTTAATCTGTTTCGACAGGTTTTGCATTTTGACAGGTTTTGCAAATTTAGCTGGTGTTGCTGTCACACCTCCTTTTTACACACCCCGAAGGTATATAAGGGAGTTTTTCCAATTAAAGTGACATTATTCGAAATGGGATTATTTTATTCAATTTAGTGTCGCCACTTGGAATAAATTATGGTGTCCCAAGTCATCGGTTCATTTTAAATCCCAAATCGAGGAAGTTTTATTTATTAAGAGTCTACAAACCAGAAATTCTAAGTAAGGAATTCTATTAACCCGGGAGAAGGAGTTATACATTCCCGAGTTTCGTGGTTCTAGCACGGTCGCTTAGCAATTTATATTTGGCTTACTTGTTTAACTACTCATTTTAGGACCTATATGCAATTAATCTTTCACCGCTTTTAGAAAACTTGATTATTCGTAATTAAATAATCAAGTTACTGTGACGACCCTGCCCGTCGTCACATGAGTTACCGCCCTGTTTCCCTTATTTTATGCTTCTTCACGATTTGTTATCGGTATTCCGCGTGCTAGAGTTAAATCGGATTGGTTTTGATAAGAAATGAGACACTTAGTCTCTTTAAGGAAGGCTGGTTTTGGAAAAGTCAACCGGATGTTGACTTATAAGTTAGAGAGCTCGGATGTGATTTTTGGTGATTCGGCTAGCTTCGAGGGATGATTTGTGACTTAGGAGCGTGATCAGAAGTGGTTTTGGAGGACCGGTGTAGAAATAGGCTTGAATTGGCGAAGTTAGTGTTTTGACGATTTTCGGTTGATAGGTGAGATTTTGATCTGAGGGTAGGAATGGAATTTCGAGAGTTGCAGTAGCTTCGTTAGGTGATTTGGGATGTGTGTGAGAAATTTCAGATGATTCGGAAGTGTTTTGGTTGGGTTTTTGATCAAATGCGTATTTTGGAAGTTTAACAAGAACTTAGGCTTGAATCCGATGAGAAACGATGATTTTAGTGTTGTTGGATGTGCTTTGATGATTGGAGCGAGTTTGAATGATATTTTAGAATGGGTTGGCCCCGGAGGCCTCGGGGTGATTTCGGATGGCAACCAGGATCAATTTTGGACTTGGGTGATTGCTGCTATATCTGATATCTGTTATCAGATGTCGCAGGAGTGGAATTTGGCTACTCAGGAGAAGTTCGCAGAAGCAGAGTATTTTCTGCAGGAGCGGTCTTCGCAGAAACGACATTTGACCGCAGGAGCGGTACTGGCCATAAGTGAAGTTTCGCAGAAGCGGAACATTTTCCACAAAAGTGGGAACCGCAGAAGCGGTTTAGTTGTCGCAGAAGCGAAAAGGTCTGGCCAGAGGTATTAATTCCATCTTCAAGAATTTTTGAAAGAACTCAATATTTTCAGTTCGAACTTGGAGACTTTTTGTGCGATTTTGGAGAGGGAATCAAGGTACTTCATTAAGTTAAGGAATTCAGAGCCTAAAGCATAAATCTAATGCGTTATTACATGAATTAAGGGTGAAAAATCAAGGAATTTGGGGTAAAAGAAATGGAGGTTAGGGCTTGAACTTAAGAGAAGGAAGAATGGGGATTTGAGGGGTCAAATGGACTCCGATTCTGGTAATTTTTATATGTATAGACTCGTGGCGAGATAAGGAATCCGGTGACATTAAATTTTTTGACTTTCCAGAAGTGGGCCCGAGGCTCGGGTTTTGCTAATTTCGTGAATTTCGATATTTTTCGAGTCGTTTTGATTGGGTTATGTTCCCTTAGCCTATTGTAATGTATTCGTTGTGGTTTTGGCCAGATTCGATGCGTGAGGAGGTCGATTCGAGAGGAAAGGGCATAGCATGCTAGATTTTTGGCCGGCTAGAGGTGAGTAATGATTTTAAATGATGTCCTGAGGATTTGAAACCCTAGATTTACACAACGTAGTGCCATGTTGAGATGAGACACGTGTTGTATGCCGGGCGCGGGGTCATTTACTATTGGGGATAGTGACTTTGTCCATCCCGGATGTTATTTTACCATGTATTTGACTAAGACTTGTTGTCTTTCACTCTGATTTGGGCTTATTGCCATACTTGGGCTTCGTGCCGACTATTTGAAATATTCTTTGAACTCAGTCCTACTTTAATTACACTATTTCATGAACTCAGCTATACTTTTACTCAACTTGAGATTTTAATGATATTTGAACTGATGTTTGAACTGTGCACTATGGTTTTACTATTGCCCAAGGGGCTTTTGATTACTTTCTAGACTGATTGAGGCTGAGGGCCATATGTGAGGATATGTCGAGTGATATATGAGGAGGCTTTCAGGCCTCGACTGTATTGTGAGAAGGCTTTCAGGCCTCATGATGATATGTTCAGGCTTTCAGGCCTTATGATGATATAGCGCTTGGGCTGTAGGAGCCCCTCCGGAGTCTAAATCCCCACAGTGAGCGCGGGTACCGATGTGATTTGAAACAGTGGTAACAATGATACTGTATGATGTAATTTGGTCAGGTAACAATGGCTGACCAGGAACTGATTTGTGCCCGAGGGGCTAGTTGCTGATTATTCCTTACTTGTTGAACATGTTTTGTCTTATACTACTTTTAAGAGAGAATTTTACTGACACTTCACTGTTTTATTGCCTGACTGATTTTTATCGCTTAAGATAGCGTTCCTTCGTGCATTTACGATATTTTCAGCTTTCAGTCACTATTTATTTTTATTACTCACTAGATCAGAGTACTCACATTATTCCCTACACCGTATGTACAGATACAGGCAGAGCTGAGTTCGTTCCTGAGCGCTGATTTCCTTCCTGACCAGGCGGACTAGGAGTGACGAGGAAGTTATTGACGTACGCAGCCCCGTTCTCCTTTATCTTCTGTTATTTACATTATCCTCAGACTTTGTCCTTGTTTCCAGACTTTATAGAACATTAGTAAAATCTCTGTAGTAGCTCGTGACTTGTTACACCCCGATTTCGGGTTGTGTCGGGAGGGTTTCCCCGTGTTATCACTTTTATTCCGCACTTTTCATTATATATTATTATGCTTTAGACTATCTCATGTTAAATTAATGGTTAAAAAGGATGTTGTTATTTCATTGCCTGGCCTTGTCTTCACGTGAGGCGCCATCACGATCGGGTTCGGGAATTGGGTCATGACAAGTTGGTATCAGAGCCTAGTTTCCTGGGTCTCACGAGTCAGGAGAAGGTTTAGTAGAGTCTCGCAGATCGGTACGGAGACGTCTGTATTTATCCTCGAGAGGCTGCAAAACCTTTAGGAAAAACTTCAAATTCTTAAAATTCTTGTCGTGCAACTTTGTTCATCCGAGGACTAAACTTTTGTGTTCTATTCTCTCGCAGATGGCGAGGACTTGCACTACAGGATGAGACGGATGACCACCAGTACCACGCACCGAGGGCACCAGAGGCCGTGGGCGCAGTCGTGGTCGTGGTAGAGGCAGAGCCGCGAGGGAAGCACCTGTTGCTCCACCAGTTGCCCCGGCTCAGGATCAGGCCCCTACTGCAGATACTCCAACAGCACTTGTGTAGGCACCGGTAGTGCCTATTGTGATTCCGGGTCTTTAGGAGGCCCCGGCTCAGATATTATTGGTTTGCACTGGCCTGGCTCAGGCTGTTTTATCCACTAACGCAGCAGCTACATCTCAGGCTTGGGGAGGCAATCAGACCCCCGTTGCTCGCACGCTTGAGCAGGTGGTACGGGGATTGCAGACATCGAGAGCAGCCCTAGCTCAGCTGGTTACACCAGTTTAGGACTTGTGGTTCCAGTTATGCCAGACGATGAGCAGCGTGGTATCGAGAGGTTCAGTAGGCTCCAGCCTCCTTCTTTCAGTGGTGCTTATGGCGAGGATGCCCAGGGGTTTCTCGACAAGTGTCAGCGTATGCTTCAGACAGTAGGGATTTTGGACTCGAGTGGTGTAGCCTTTACTGCATTTCAGTTCACTGGAGCTGCCTTCACTTGGTGGGAGGCGTATGAGCGGCGTAGGCCGGTAGGTGCAACACCTTTGACTTGGCATGAGTTCTCTACTATCGTCTTGAAGAAGTGGGTATCGTAGTCTCAGAGGGAGGAGCTGCATAGACAGTTTGAGTGGCTTCGTCAGGGAGATATGACTGTGACCCAGTACGAGACGAGATTGTTTGAGTTGGCACATCATGCATCCTGGATAGTTTCGAGTGATAGAGAGAGGATCAAGAGGTTTGTGGATGAGCTTAATTATCACCTTCATGTTCTGATGACACGAGAGAGAGTTCTGGGTATTTCCTTTGAGGATGCAGTGGATATTGCTCGTGATATTGAGAAGGCTCGCCGTCAGGATAGAGAGGAGAGAGAGGCCAAGAGGCCTCGAGGTTCTGGCAGTTATAGTGTTGCTCCGTCTAGGGGCCAGTTCCAGCAGGGAAGAGGTCGTTCTTCCAGGCCTCCTCAATCGGCTCGTTCCGAGTATCGTGGGGCATCTTCAGACCATGGCCATCAGGGGTTTTAGCTGGGCTAGTCCTCACTCAGTGCCTTTCCAGCTCAGAGTTCTTCGTGGGCCCCGTCTGTTCAGGGTTCATCCGCGCCGAGTGCATCAGCTAGTCACTCTCGTGCGTGGGGTTCCCTTCAGTCCCATTCTCCAGCACCTGGGAGCTGCTATCAGTGTGGGGAATTTGGTCACATGTGGAGGCATTATTCTCGTCGAGCTGCCAGTTCATCACAACAGAGGGGTCAGCCCTCGTCTTCTGCACCAGTTTCTTCAGCACCCGCCCAGTCAGCTAGGGGTGGGGGCCAGACAGTTAGGGGTCTCCCCAGAGGTGGAGGCCGATCGGGTGGCGGTCAGGCTCGATTTTATGCCATTCCAGACAGGACAGATGCCCTTGTGTCAGATGCTATTATCACAAGTATTATCTTAGTCTGCCATAGAGATGCCTCTGTCTTATTTGATCCCGGTTCCACCTATTCCTATGTGTCTTCATATTTTTCTCATCATTTAGGTACGACCCGAGTGTGTCTTGCTTTACCTGTGCACGTATCTACCCCGGTGGGCGATACTATTGTAGACTATATGTATCGGTCTTGTCTTGTGACTATTGGGGGTCTGGAGACCCGAGTTGATTTATTGCTGTTGAACATGGTGGAATTCGATGTTATTTAGGGCATGGATTGGCTATCTCCATGTCATGCTATTCTAGACTGTCATGCTAAGACAGTCACTTTGGCGTTGCCGGGTGTTACGAGGATCGAGTGGCGTGGTGTGACTGATTATATCCCTAGTAGAGTGATTTCTTTCCTAAATGCCCAGCACATGGTTGGGAAGGGTTGTCTGTCATATTTAGCCTTTGTGCGGGATGTCGGAGTTGAGGCTCCTAGCATTGAATCTGTTCCGGTTGTGAGGGAGTTTCCCGTTGTTTTTCCTACAGACCTGTCGGGCATGCCACCGGACATGGAAATTGATTTTGGTATTGATCTGGTGCCGGGCACTCAACCAATTTCCATTCCGCCGTATCGTATGGCACCAGCGGAGCTAAAAGAGTTAAAGGAGCAGCTTCAGGAACTCCTAGATAAGGGGTTCATTCGGCCTAGTGTGTCACCATGGGGTGCACCTGTTCTATTCGTGAAGAAGAAGGATGGCACAATGAGGATGTGCATCGGTTATAAGTAGTTGAACAAAGTAACAGTGAAGAACAAGTATCCCCTGCCTCGTATTGATGATTTATTCGATCAGCTTCAGAGAACGAGGTTGTTCTCCAAGATTGATCTCTATTCGGGTTATCACCAGCTGAAGATTAGGGATTCAGATATCCTTAAAACTGCTTTCAGGATGAGACATGGTCACTATGAGTTTCTGGTTATGTCTTTTGGGTGACCAATGCCCCAGCAGCATTCATGCATTTGATCAACAGTGTATTTCGACCGTATCTGGATTCGTTTGTTATTGTATTCATTGATGATATCCTGGTATACTCACGTAGTCAGGAGGAGCACGCGAAGCATTTACGAGTGGTATTGTAGAGATTGAGGGAGGAGAAGTTGTATGCAAAGTTCTCCAAGTGTGAGTTTTGGCTCGGATCAGTGGCTTTCTTAGGGAACATGGTGTCCAGCGATGGTATTCAGGTTGATCAAAAGAAGATAGAGGCGGTTTAGAGTTGGCCTAGACCATCCTCAGCCACAGAGATTCATAGTTTCCTCGGTTTGGCGGGGTATTATTACCGGTTCGTTCAGGGTTTTTCATCTATTGCCTCGCCCTTGAACAAGTTAACTTAGAAGGGTGTTCCATTTGTATGGTCGAACGAGTGCGAGGAGAGCTTTCAGAAGCTCAAGACATCTTTGACCACAACTCCAGTATTGGTGTTACCATCATCTTCAGGTTCTTATATCGTCTATTGTAATGCTTTGAGAGTTGAGACTGGCTGTGTATTGATACAGGAGGGTAGAGTGATTGCATATGCTTGTCGTCAGTTGAAGCCCAATGAGAAGAACTACCCTATTCATAAGTTAGAGTTGGCTGCTATAGTTCATGCTTTGAAGATTTGGAGGCACTATCTACATGGCGTATCTTGTGAGGTATTCACCAATCATCGCAGTCTTCAGGATTTGTTCAAACAAAAGGATCTTAATTTGAGGCAGCGGAGGTGGCTTGAGTTGCTAAAAGATTATGATATTACTATTCTGTATCACTCGGGAAAGGCCAATGTAGTGGCCGATGCTTTGAGCCGAAACGCAGTCAGTATGGGAAGCTTGGCATATATTCTAGTTGGGGAGAGGCCTTTTTCAGTTGATGTTCTGATTTTGGCCAATCGATTTGTGAGATTAGACATTTCAGAGCCCAGTCGGGTATTGGCTTGCGTGGTTTCTTGGTCTTCCTTATTCGATCGCCTGAGAGAGCGCCAGTATGATGACCCGTATTTGCTTGTCCTCAAGGACAGAGTTCAGCACGGTGATGCTAGAGATGTGGCTATAGGTGATGATGGTGTGTTGAGGATGCAGGGCCGAATTTGTGTGCCCAATGGAGATGGCTCAGAGAGTTGATTCTGAGAAGGCCCACAGCTCGCAGTATTCCATTCATCCGGGTGCTGCGAAGATGTATCAGGATTTGAGGCAGCACTATAGGTGGAGGAGAATGAAGAAAGATTTTGTGGGCTATGTGTCTCGGTGTCTCAACTGTTAGCAGGTGAAATCTGAGCATCAGAGACCAGGTGGTATGCTTCAGTAGATAGCTATTCCCGAGTGGAAGTGGGAGAGAGTTACTATGGATTTTGTGAGTGGTCTTTCTTGGACTTTGAAGAAGTATGATTCGATTTGGGTGATTGTGGATCGGCTGATCAAGTCCGCTCACTTCATTCCGATGTATACTACATATTCTTTTAAGCGGCTGACAGGGATCTTTATCCGTGAGATTGTTCGGTTGCATGGTGTTCTAGTGTCTATTATCTCAGATAGAGTTACTCATTTCACTTCCCAGTTTTGGAGGACTTTTTAGCAAGAGTTGGGTACGTAGGTTGAGTTGAGCACGGCATTTCACCCTCAGACGGACGGACAGTCCGAGCATACTATTCAGATATTGGAGGACACGTTGCGTGCCTGTGTTATTGATTTTGGAGGTTCTTGGGCTGAGTTCTTGCCACTTGAAGAGTTTGCCTACAACAACAGCTATCAATCCAACATTCAGATGGCACCGTATGAGGCCTTATATGGGAGACGGTGTAGATCTTTGGTTGGTTTGTTTGAGCCCGGGGAGGCTAGACTATTGGGGACAGAGTTGGTTCAGGATGCCTTAGAGAAGGTGAAGTTGATTCAGGAGAGACTTCATACAGCTCAATCACGTTAGAAGAGTTATGCGGACCGAAAGGTTCAGGATGTGTCTTATATAGTAGGTGAGAAGGTCTTGCTGACGGTTTCTCCCATGAAGGGTGTTATGAGGTTTGGAAAGAAAGGAAAGTTGAGTCCGCGGTTTATTGGACCATTTGAGGTACTCAGGAAGATTGGAGAGGTGGCCTATATGCTTTCTTTTCCACCCAGCATGTCGGGGCTTCAATCGGTATTCCATGTTTCTATGCTCCGGAAGAATGTTGGGGACCCGTCTCATGTTTTAGACTTCAGCACGGTCCAGTTGGATGATGATTTGACCTATGATGTGGAGCCAGTGGCTATTTTGGATCGTCAGGTTCGGAAATTGAGATAAAAGGATATAGCTTCGGTGAAGGTGCAGTGGAGAGGTCGGCCCGTGGAGGAGGCTACCTGAGAGACCGAGCGGGAAATGCGGAGCAGATATCCTCACCTATTTGAGGTTCCAGGTATGTTTCTTGACCCGCTCGAGGACGAGCTTTTGTTTTGGTTGGGGAGGATGTGATGACCCGGCCCGTCGTCACGCTAGTTACCACCCCGTTTCCCTCATTTTATGCTTTTTCATGATTCGTTATCAGTATTCGGTGTGCTAGAGTTAAATCAGATTGGTTTTGATAAGAAATGAGACACTTAGTCTCTTTAAGGAAGGCTGGTTTTGGAAAAGTCAACCGGATGTTGAATTATAAGTTAGAAAGCTCGGATGTGATTTCCGGTGATTCAGTTATCTTCGGGGGATGATTTGTGACTTAGGAGCGTGATCGAAAGTGGTTTTGGAGGACCG
>MU669316.1:336251-349705 GCA_026770625.1 Nicotiana glauca
TTGAATTTAAGAGAAGGAAGAATGGGGATTTGAGGGGTCAAATGGACTCCGATTCTGGTAATTTTTATATGTATAGACTCGTGGCGAGATAAGGAATCCGGTGATGTTAAATTTTCTAACTTTCAAGAAGTGGGTCCGGGGCTCGGGTTTTGTAAATTTCATGAATTTCAACATTTTTCGAGTCCTTTTGATTGGGTTATGTTCCCTTAGCCTATTGTAACGTATTCATTGTGGTTTTGGCCAGATTTGACACGCGAGGAGGTTGATTCGATAGGAAAGGGCATTGCGAGCAAGATTTTTGGCCGGCTAGAGGTGAGTAATAATTTTAAATGATGTCCTGAGGGTTTGAAACCCCGAATTTGCACAATGTAGTGCTATGTTGAGATGAGACACACGTTGTATGCGGGGCGCGGGCTCATTTACTATTGGGGATTGTGACTTTGTCCATTCTGGATGTTGTTTCATCGCATATTTGACTAAGACTTGTTATCTTTCATCTGATTTGGGCTTATTGCCATACTTGGGATTCGTGCTGACTATTTGAAATATTATTTGAATTCAGTCCTACTTTAATTACACGTTTTCACGAACTCATCTATACTTTTACTCAACTTGAGATTTAAATGATATTTGAACTCATGTTTGAGCTGAGCACTATGGTTTTACTGTTGCCCAAGGGGCTTTTGATTACTTTTTGGATTGATTGACGCTGAGGGCCATATGTGAGGATATGTCGAGTGATAAATGAGGAGGCTTTCAGGCCTCGAGTGTGTTGTGAGAAGGCTTTCAGGCCTCATAATGATATGTTCAGGCTTTCAGGCCTTATGATGATATAGCACTTGGGATGTAGGAGCCCCTCCGGAGTCTGAACCCTCACAGTGAGTGCGGATACCCATGTGATTTGAAATAGTGGTAACAATGACACTGCATGATGTAATTTGGTCTGGTAACAATGGCTGACCAGGAACTGATTTATGCCCGAGGGGCTAGTTGCTGATTATTCCTTACTTGTTGAACATGTTTTGTCTTATACTGCTTTTAAGAGAGAATTTTACTGACACTTCACTATTTTATTGCCTGACCGATTTTTACCGCTTAAGATAGCGTTCCTTTGTGCATTTACGAGATTTCTAGCTTTCAGTCATTATTTATTTTTTTTGCTCACTGGGTCGGAGTACTCACATTACTCCCTGCACCGTGTGTGCAGATACAGGCAGAGCTTCGTTCGTTCCTGAGCGTTGATTTCCTTCAAGACCAGGCGGACTAGGAGTGACGAGGTAGCCGTTGACGTCCGCAGCCCCGTTCTCCTTTATCTTCTATTATTTACATTATCCTCAGACTTTGTCCTTGTTTCCAGACTTTGTAGAACTTTAGTAAACTCTGTAGTAGCTCGTGACTTGTGACACCCCGATTCCGGGTTGTGTAGGGAGGGTTTCCCCGTGTTATCACTTTTATTTTGCACTTTTCATTATATATATATTATGCTTCAGACTATCTCATGTTAAATTAATAGTTAAAAAGGATGTTGTTGTTTCGTTGGATGGCCTTGTCTTCACGTGAGGCGCCATCACGACCGGGTTCGGGAATTCGGTCGTGACAGTTACGCGTACGTATATTCTTTTCTTTTGGCGCGTCAAAAATCGTGTCACGCGAATGTGNTCTTCGGGGGATGATTTGTGACTTAGGAGCGTGATCGAAAGTGGTTTTGGAGGACCGTTGCAGAAGTAGGCTTGAATTGGCGAAGTTAGTGTTTTTGCGATTTCCCATTGATAGGTGAGATTTTGATCCGAGGGTCAGAATGGAATTCTGAGAGTTGCAGTAGCTTCGTTAGGTGATTTGGGATGTGTGTACGAAATTTCATATGATTCGGAAGTGTTTTGGTCGGATTTTTTATCAAATGCGTATTTTGAAAGTTTAAGAAGAACTTAGGCTCGAATCCGATGAGAAATGATGATTTTAGTGTTGTTGGATGTGTTTTGATGGTTGGAGCGAGTTTGAATGATGTTTTAGAATGGTTTGGCACTTTTTGTTGAGGTCCCGGAAGCCTCGGGGTGATTTCGGATGGCCAACAGGGTGAATTTTGGACTTGGATGATTGCTGCTATATCTGATATCTGGTATTTCCGCATCTGCAGAAATGGGACCTCAGAAGTGGTTCCGCAGATACGGTTAGAGAGTCGGAGGAGCGGAATTTGTCTATTCAGGAGAAGTCTGCAGAAGCAGAGTATTTTCCGCATGAGCGGTCTTCGCATAAGTAGCATTTGACCGCAGGAGCGGTCCTGGCCATAAGTGAAGTTCCGCAGAAGCGGAACATTTTCCACAAAAGCGGGAACCGCAGAAGTGGTTTAGTTGTCGCAGAAGCGAAAAGGTCTGGCCAGATGTATTAATTCTATATTCGCGAATTTTTGAAAGAACTCAATATTTTCACTTCGGACTTGGAGGCTTTTTGTGTGATTTTGGAGAGAGAATCAAGGTACTTCATTGAGGTAAGGAATTATGAGCCTAAAGCATAAATCTAATGTGTTATTATATAAATTAAGGGTGAAAAATCAAGGAATTTGGGATTAAAAAATGGAGGTTAGGGCTTGAATTTAAGAGAAGGAAGAATGGGGATTTGAGGGGTCAAATGGACTCCGATTCTGGTAATTTTTATATGTATAGACTCGTGGCGAGATAAGGAATCCGGTGATGTTAAATTTTCTAACTTTCAAGAAGTGGGTCCGGGGCTCGGGTTTTGTAAATTTCATGAATTTCAACATTTTTCGAGTCCTTTTGATTGGGTTATGTTCCCTTAGCCTATTGTAACGTATTCATTGTGGTTTTGGCCAGATTTGACACGCGAGGAGGTTGATTCGATAGGAAAGGGCATTGCGAGCAAGATTTTTGGCCGGCTAGAGGTGAGTAATAATTTTAAATGATGTCCTGAGGGTTTGAAACCCCGAATTTGCACAATGTAGTGCTATGTTGAGATGAGACACACGTTGTATGCGGGGCGCGGGCTCATTTACTATTGGGGATTGTGACTTTGTCCATTCTGGATGTTGTTTCATCGCATATTTGACTAAGACTTGTTATCTTTCATCTGATTTGGGCTTATTGCCATACTTGGGATTCGTGCTGACTATTTGAAATATTATTTGAATTCAGTCCTACTTTAATTACACGTTTTCACGAACTCATCTATACTTTTACTCAACTTGAGATTTAAATGATATTTGAACTCATGTTTGAGCTGAGCACTATGGTTTTACTGTTGCCCAAGGGGCTTTTGATTACTTTTTGGATTGATTGACGCTGAGGGCCATATGTGAGGATATGTCGAGTGATAAATGAGGAGGCTTTCAGGCCTCGAGTGTGTTGTGAGAAGGCTTTCAGGCCTCATAATGATATGTTCAGGCTTTCAGGCCTTATGATGATATAGCACTTGGGATGTAGGAGCCCCTCCGGAGTCTGAACCCTCACAGTGAGTGCGGATACCCATGTGATTTGAAATAGTGGTAACAATGACACTGCATGATGTAATTTGGTCTGGTAACAATGGCTGACCAGGAACTGATTTATGCCCGAGGGGCTAGTTGCTGATTATTCCTTACTTGTTGAACATGTTTTGTCTTATACTGCTTTTAAGAGAGAATTTTACTGACACTTCACTATTTTATTGCCTGACCGATTTTTACCGCTTAAGATAGCGTTCCTTTGTGCATTTACGAGATTTCTAGCTTTCAGTCATTATTTATTTTTTTTGCTCACTGGGTCGGAGTACTCACATTACTCCCTGCACCGTGTGTGCAGATACAGGCAGAGCTTCGTTCGTTCCTGAGCGTTGATTTCCTTCAAGACCAGGCGGACTAGGAGTGACGAGGTAGCCGTTGACGTCCGCAGCCCCGTTCTCCTTTATCTTCTATTATTTACATTATCCTCAGACTTTGTCCTTGTTTCCAGACTTTGTAGAACTTTAGTAAACTCTGTAGTAGCTCGTGACTTGTGACACCCCGATTCCGGGTTGTGTAGGGAGGGTTTCCCCGTGTTATCACTTTTATTTTGCACTTTTCATTATATATATATTATGCTTCAGACTATCTCATGTTAAATTAATAGTTAAAAAGGATGTTGTTGTTTCGTTGGATGGCCTTGTCTTCACGTGAGGCGCCATCACGACCGGGTTCGGGAATTCGGTCGTGACAGTTACGCGTACGTATATTCTTTTCTTTTGGCGCGTCAAAAATCGTGTCACGCGAATGTGTCCATAATTAATAATGCTTTTTTTAATTTATTAAGAAAAATTTAATTGAAGTTGTGCGAACGCATACCTCGAGTCTTTTAGGAAAAATTTGCAATTATGTTACGCGAACGTATACATAATCACAATACTAACCTAAATCGAGCCAAAAGCAAACTACGATTATTCAAGGCATTTCTAAATTGATTTATTTATATGAGGGCCATACGTTGTTTAATGAAAAGGGCGCGTCCCGAATGATTTCTTCTTTACAAACGAAATTAATTATTTGAGGTCAACTAGTACGTTCCTATTTGGGCATTAATTAAGTAAGGGCTAACTAATTAATGAGAAAAGGTTGTTAAGAGTATTTCTTGGGGAATAGCCTAAGTGGAATGGGCCAGGTACGGCCCATCTATTGGTCAATTTTGAGCTGAACGATAGGGATCACGAGTGGCCTAGAAAGCAGAATTAAGGATCCGACATGCAAAGGAAAGAACAACCCACATTGAACTTGGGTTTTAAACAGGCCCAATTGTGCTCTGCCAGTGGCTGGCCCATTTACTTCTTTGCACCTTTTTAAGCCATGATATACACAACCAAGAACTACATATAATTACAAGAGAATTTCTTTTCCAAATTTAAAACATTAATCACAAAATTGAGAACTAATCAGAATACAACTGATTGTGAACATATACTATTTATGACTGAATCCCAAATGTGTAACTACTTGTTTATGAAAACATATAAGAGAAAATCAAAAGACATGGCTTACTAAAACCAAATCCAACCCAACCTTAAACAATAGACACATTTATTAAACTTGATGAAATGAGATATGAGCTCACAATAACTATTTGAGCCGGAATTTGGGCACTAAAAGCAAAGAGTGAACTTCAGGCAAAGAGCAGCCCCAAATGTAACTTTCAGAGGCTGCTTCGGCTTAACTTATCCAAGCCTAAACCAAACATTCGAATCCTCAAAGTTACAGCAGGAAACAATTTAATTTCAAAAAGCTATTTCTCATAATTGTATCATAAACTTACTAGGGACACACACTTAAGCGCATTAATTGCAGCCCAGCCTGTGAGACCTAAGTTCAGATTCAAATGAGCTATACTGTCCCGTTATTATATAATCCTTAAAATTTAAGTAACAACTTTAGTAAAAAACTGGGCCATGATTACTGCCCTTTTGAAACAAGTACAACTAAATGATAAGCTAATTTAATTCTAATCCGTTAACTGCTACAGAAGTGTATGCTAATAGAAGATTCTCGCCGGTTTTGAACATAACTTTGTCCATAACAGCCTTTTCTTCTTGTTGTTATCATGTAAATCCCACCTTGAAGCTCCCAAGCCGATTGATCCAACCAACTAGTGGCTGAACCAATAGGTAATAGCTCATGACGAAGTAAGAAAAAGGTTTTATAAAGTACGAAAAATCAGATGGAAGAGCAGAAAAATGTCAGTTAGAGAGGCATGGACAAGATTCTTGACTGACTGTTTCAATATGAATTAAGGCTATTGATATTCAACCTTAATATCATTCTTTCACACTAACGCTTACCAAAACACAAAAAAAGCTATCAAATAAACACATTGCTCATGTAAGCACATTGGCCATTTCACTATCTAAAGGAAAAGATTGAACAAACAATATCTAAAGAATAACTCATTTCATTGCACAAACCTTTGCAAAGGTTTGACATTTTTCATAAACTCATGCACCAAGAAACTACATAGAGTTCTAAGTAGTACCTGGAATAGTAAGGTTCAACAAAGAAAGGTAGAAGAATAGATTCTAGAGAATCTAAATGATATCAGCAGCACAACAGCAGCAGCAAAACCAAAACAGCCTAGGGATTCAAAATAAGACCAAAACCAGCTTCAAACTAGAAAATCTAGCTTGAGAACTAGAGAAAATTTTCTATTCAAACCATGTCTTGACTTGCACAGAATCAGAAAAATGAGAAGATTTTTTTTGAGTTTTTCAGAATTTTTCTGGAATCTGAACTTTTGAGCAAGGACTATTTTTTGTAGTAATTTTTTATCATCCAAATCTATGTGTGTGAGTGAGGGAATGTTTCTTTATATAGAGTACACAAAAGAGCATCACAAAAGGAATATTCTTACCTAATTTTTCTGAAAATCAAAATAGTACAACATTTTTGACAGCTGTATGTCCTTTTCCTTATCCAATACCAACATTTTAAGCTAAGGATGGGGACAACTATGAAAAGTCTAGAAGATTCTGATATTTAGCTTTTGTAAAAACTCAATTTTATCCTTTTAATTACTGATTATTTCAGTTTTGCCCTATTTTCTGATTTCAAATTAGTTAAAACCATTTTAAGGCATTCAGCTAGGTGGTATTGCATTTTAGTTTTCTGAAATTAAACTAAGGTTTAAATTTCTACTCAGAGGTTGAAACCTAAATTTAGAATTAGTAAATCATGATCAATCAAAACATGTAAGCAATCAATACATGTGAACTCAGATTCAAACAGCTAATCAAACATCAGAATTAACCTATTTTAACTAAGACTAGGCTGAATCAGGCTAAAACTAAATCAAACCAAAATTAGTTAAATAGGTAATTAATTAACCACTAACCCTATCCTAATTAACTAACGTATATTGGGAATAAACTAGCACAAAAAGGTTATCAGAAGCTAAAAAATTCTAAAACTTGGAAAATCAAATTCCAAATGATGAAGTCTAATCATGCGAATAATGAAGCTAAATTATTTCAAACAAATAGATTGGCCTAACTCCAAATAAGTAAAACGCTCAAATTAACTTAAACAAATAGACAATAAAACTAATCTGAACCATTTCATACTCGAAGCACATTCAAGTAAGCAGACAATCGAAAATTAACTCAAACAAACTAAAAGAAAAAGAAATCAGAAACAGAGATAAAACAAAACAAGAAAAAGAAAAGAAAGATGAGGGGTACTGTGAACATGGAAGGGTATGACCTGGCCATGCATCAGTGGTAACTTTGAAATAGGTCGAGACTAATGCAAAATGATTGCTGTTATCAAAGCAATCAATTTACATGAGTCTCGACCCAAGACGAACAAAATACTCCCAAAGATTGTACAAGGTCGAACCAGGGCCTCTTCTGGAATCTCGGATCTACAAATTAACGATTTTGGAGGGATTTCTAGGATAAATCGTAAGAGATATGAGGTGAGGGGGAATTGAGGGTGAACTGGTGTGAATTTGGGGCTTTCCCGGCGACTAGTCATTTTGGCGGAGATTCTTCGATTCAAGATTCGAAGAGTTTGGCATGGATTTGAGAAAAACCAATTGGATATTGGTAATGAGGAGACGATGGGGAGTTGAGGGTGTAACTTTGGGGATTTTTGGGTGAGTTAGGGTTTTGGTCAGCCTTTTTTTATTCAAGATTCGAGAAGCTCGGCGTGGATTCGAGGAAAGAGGATTGGAGATTTGGAAGGGGGAGATGGAGAGGAGTCTATGGTGTTATTTTCGTGGTGATTGGCCACCGGCCGCCGCCGTAGGCGATTTTCCGTGGGCGGCAGGCGGCGGTTCACGGTGAGGTTATAAAGGCGGCTAAGGTTTGAATGTTGAGAGAGAAGGAGACGAGGTGATAGGGGTTCAATGGTGGGGGGTCGGTCTCTTCACACATTAATATAGTAAAATATAAAGGAGTTTCGGGCAGTTGGATGATGGAAATCCAACAGCTGTGATGAATTGAGGTAATACGGGGTCGTTTTGGGGGTCATCTGGATGGACCGGGTGGATTAATTGTTTGAGCTTAGGTTCTTGGGTAATTCGGACGGGTCTGGGGCCGAATTTTAAGTGTAAAAAGGCCCAATCTCAAAAATAAACCCCTTCTTCAATTCATCCTTTTATTTCTGATTTTCTTTTTTTTTTTAATTAAAAATCCTAAATTATATAAAATATGAGAAATTAAACTAATTAATTAATTACAAAATTATAAAAGCTACTTAATCTTATATTAAAAGAGAAAAATTAATAAAAAGGATAAAAATATAGAGATTGGCCATCTTGTGATCTTCATTTTTAATAAAGCAAATAATTAATTAATAACTCCTAAAAAATATAAAATGGATCCTAAATGCAATGCATGATATTTTTGATATTTTTATAATTTAAATAAAACTAAAACATGCACAAAATGCAAATAATTGAATAAAAATTCTAAAAAATTCTATAAAATGTTAAATAATTAGAAAAATAAATTTTCTTGGATTTTGTAGGAGTATTTCATATAGGGCAAAAATCACGTGCTTAAAGTTGCCCCTCTTTACTCGGAGACACGAAGAGTTTTCGGACAAAGATTAAATGAGAAATTACGAGGGATTTTTGCCCGTTTGAAACTCCATGAGAAGCATTTTTGGAAAGAATTTGAGTGAACCTTGCTTCAAAGGTTGCCTACATATTCTTAGCTATAAAGGAATCAGGTCAGTGTAGTTCTGAAAGTTTTGGTAGCTGGGACTATCGAAAAAGCTGTGATTTCAACTATTATTGTTACTGTCTCTGCTTGTTGAGCTCCTTATTACACAAAAAATGGAAAATAACAAGTTAAACTAGCTAAGTCTATCAACTACAAGTTACAAGATTCCTATCTATAAATCTCTTAAAGCTTGAACTTGAATCTTAGTTGGTTCTTGCTTTAGACTCCGATCTGAATCTTGGTGCTCGTCAGATGTAGGTGCTGATCATCTATTCTTTGGATTTTCGGATCAAGGCGAGATATGTAAAGCATGTGACTTCAATCTTGAACAGTCGGCATCTTTCTCCCCTTTAGCACCTTGAGTTCGCTTCTTTTTTGTTCTTTTCTTCTTTTCTTTATTTTGGATTGAGACTCATTATTTTGGACATCTCGAATCATGTGCCTCGAAGTCAAACCTGCACTGACACCAAAACAAACAAATGAACGAAATTTTTCTGCCCAGTTTTCACTAGGAAAAATTTCGTGAGTTATTTGCAACAAAATCTAAGTTATTTTTATTGAAAGTAATAAAATCAGGATTGTGTGCCTTTAAGAGGAAAGATTTAGGGAGTGGAGCCCTATATCTAAAAACTCACTCAGGGATTGGAGCCCTAATGTTGGTAAAAGGCAACTAGGGAATGGAGGCCATATGTTTAAAAACTCAACTCGTTGATTGGAGCCCTAATATTGGCAAAAGGTAACTAGGGAATGGAGGCCCTACGTCTAACAACTCAACTCAGGGATTGGGGCCCTAATGTTAGTAAAAGGCAACTAGGAAATGGAGGCCCTATGTCTGAAAAGCTCAACTCAGGGATTGGAACCCTAAAGTTGGCAAAAAGCAACTAGGGAATGGATGCCCTATATCTAAAAAGCTCAACTTAGGGATTGGAGCCCTAATGTTGGCAAAAGGCGACTAGGGAATGGAGGCCCTATGTCTAAAAGCTCAACTAAGGGATTGGAGCCCTAATGTTGGTAAAAGGCCACTAGGGAATGGAGGCCCTATGTCTAAAAACTCAACTTAGGGATTGGAGCCCTAATGTTGGCAAAAGGCAACTAGGGAATGGAGGCCCTATGCCTGAAAACTCAACTCAGGGATTGGAGCCCTAATGCTGGTAAAAGGCGACTACGGAATGGAGGCCCTATGTCTAAAAACTCAACTCAGGGATTGGAGCCCTAATGTATGTAAAAGGCAACTAGGGAATGGAGGCCCTGTGTATAAAAACTCAACTCATTGATTGGAGCCCTAATATTGGCGAAAGGTAACTAGGGAATGGAGGCCCTACGTCTAACAACTCAACTCAGGGATTGGGGCCCTAATGTTTGTAAAAGGCAACTAGGGAATGGAGGCCCTATGTCTAAAAACTCAACTCCGGAATTGGAACCCTAATGTTGGCAAAAGGCGACTAGGGAATGGAGGCCCTATGTCTAAAAAGCTCAACTCAGGGATTGGAGCCCTAAAGTTGGCAAAAGGAAACTAGGGAATGGAGGCCCAATGTTTAAAAACTCAACTCAGGGATCGGAGCCCTAATGTTGGCAAAAGACGACTAGGGAATGGAGGCCCTATGTATAAAAGCTCAACTCAGGGATTGGAGCACTAATGTTGGGAAAAGGCGACTAGAGAATGGAGGCCCTATGTCTAAAAAGCTAAACTCAGGGATTGGAGCCCTAATGTTGGTAAAAGGCGAATAGGGAATGGAGGCCCTATGTCTAAAAGGCTCAACTCAGGGATTGAAGCCCTAATGTTGGTAAAAGGCGACTAGGGAATGGAGGCCCTATGTCTAAAAAGCTCAACCTAGGTGGTGGAGCCCTAATGTTGGAAAAGCATAAGAGATTGAGGTTGGGATATCATTTTTGTTTGTATTTTCTTCTTTTTTTTCATTTTTCACTTTTTATTTCATTTTATTTCCATAAAATTCAGGAAATAATTTTGGAGGAAAACCTCACTTTTGGGTTGATTGTTACTGTGAAGCTGTGTCTAGCCTTTGCGTAGTTTTTCTTTTGGCTGCACCTGCTTTTGCACGGTTGCCCTGTGCTGCACCTATTTCAATTTCAAACATAGAACAATCGTTAGTTTGAAACAGTGGTTGGTTTTATGGCCTTGATTTGTCTTGATCACTTCATCTCGCCCTGAACCTTTGTTGAGAACCTCTGTTGCTTGTTGGCTTTTCTGAAGATTGATCTCTATCTGAAAACCGAGAAGCTCAACTTTTCAAACTTTCTCATGACGGCTTATAGGCACTGGGCCTTTCACTTTATTCTGCCTCAAGGGACTTTGTGAGCACGTGATTTTTACCATATATATGAGTTTATTCCCATAAAATTCAAATAAACAATTTTTCCTAATTTTTACAAATTGTGTGAATTTTGTTAATTTGTTTGCATGTTATTTGCGCATGTTAAATAAAATACAAAAATATGTTTTTGCATTCAGGAAATTAATTTCCTATTTTAGTATGTTAATTCATTTTAGTACAATTTAAGGAACAATCATGAAAATAGTTTTAAGCATTTTTAGAATTTAAATAGTTTAATTAGGATTTAATTAGTTTAATTAGGTTTTATTTTAGTCTTACAAAAATCAGAAAAAATACAAATGCAAAAATACTAAAAAATACAAAATACCAAAAAAAATTACAAAATACAAAAGGAAGCAAATAAAATAAAAACAAATCAAAGTGAAAATAGTTTGGGCTGAAAACACCCCCAAAATCCCAGCCCCAAGCGACCCAGTCCCAATTGTCTACCCAGTCAAGTCCGGGAAGAACCAAAACGACACCGTATGCGTCCGTTTAATCTTGGCCGTTTAAAATCTTGATCAAACGGCCAGATATATAGGCCATCTTTTAAACCAAACGACGACGTTTAAGTCGTCAAATCCTGGTCGTTCATTTAAATAATCCAAAGGCCAGATTGAATCATCACTAATCCAAACGACGTCATATAAGTGATAACAAATCTCAGCCGTTAAATATGTCCAATCCAACGGTCCCTAATAATCCTAAGGTTTTAAATATACAAAATGCATTACACCATTCATTTCATATCACTCCCTCTAAACCTAAACCCTAGCCGCCCCTTCTTCCCCTTTATCCTCTCATTTACCCCGCCGGAACCCTACCGGCGGGAAATACAACTAACGTTGATGAATCCACCATTAACACCACAGGAAGGTTTTGACCTCCTATTCCACCGCTCGTAACCAGTTTTCTTCGAAACTAACCAGAACCTCTCAAATATTCATTCAAGTGTCGCCGGAATCCTACTCCGACGAACACAAGGTTTGATTCTGCCTCCACCCTTAACACCCTAGAATCCCCTAGGCCTCCTCTTTCCTTTCCTCTAAGTCTTTTCCTTCGAATAGGCCCAAATCTCTTCGAATATTAATTTGAGTGTCACCAGAATCACATGCCGGCGAACACCACTACTTCAAAATCATCCCATAACATTCCTTAAACATCCCAGCCCTTATTCTAAGAGTCTTTTTCACCGAAAGAAGACTCGAAGGTTTGCCGGAAGTTAAGGATCCAAGAAAATGATATCCAAGGTTTTGAAAACCCTGGAAAATCAAGAAAAATGAAGAAAAGAAAAGAACAGAAGAAAAAAAGAGAGAAAAGAAAATAATAAATCCCCAAAAATTTCGGACCATAACATACCTAATCAGGTGTTCTCTTATGAAAAACACCTGGCTAGGTATGTTACGGGTCGGAATTTTGTATGATTGGGGATTCCAAAGGCTGGCTGCATTTCTTGATTCAATGAGTTTTCTTTCTTTTCTTCCTTATTTTTATGCCTGCGTGTATGATTTTTGTCAAGTCTTTGGGGTTAATATTCATTGGATTTTGACTCGTTAAGTTTGAACTTTGAAAATTGGTAGTGAATTAGATTTTGGTTTTGGCAGTAAGTTCGTTAACAAATTCTTTATTACTCTTCTCGTGCTAAGATCGATATATATATTATGATTTCTGCTCAATAGGTAACATAGGATTGTTTTTCAATTCCACCATAATACACATTAATTTTAGTATAGTTTATATGTTAAAATTCTTATTTTTAATTGGTTCTGTGTTTACTATTGTCTAAATGTGAATTTTCTGTTTTAATTTCTGTTGCTTTGAGTTCTGATCTAAATATGATTATCAAAGTTAATTTTTAGTCTAAGTTTTGTTCCTTAGTGTTGATAATTAGTTGGTTTTAATCAATGTAATTGGTTTAGCTTAGTTAAGTTTATTAATCGTTATCAATAAATACCTTAGTTAGTTGTTAAGATTGGTTATAGCTGTAGAATTTAATTACTGAAATTTGATTGAAACTAGGATGTAAATTCAGCTAAGTATTAAAGGACATTTTGGGGTACAAAATGGTTAATGGTAATTGTAGAAAGGCTTCAGGGGTATTCTGGGTAGAGAAAGTGGCATAAAGATGTTTGTCAATCGATTGAAATCTCCAGTTTAAATTCAGCTATTATTAGTTTGAAAAGCTGAGTTTGCATTGCTTAGGATCCGGAAATCTTAGAAAATTCAAGTTGTTAATTCTGATTTAAAGTTCAATTGATGCTGTTGAACTAGCTTGAATATGCATTATTTTTCTTCGAAGTATTGCTTCAATTTGACTCTTAAAAATCCCTGTGTTGCTGAAATCTGGTCACTGATCTGCTGTTGCAATTGCTGCTATTAATTTGTTGTTCTTTTCACCTCAATCTCTCAATTTCAGGTACATATTCTGAATCTCAAATTTATGTAGAACTT